>SEYY01014390.1:0-5000 GCA_009176605.1 Armadillidium nasatum | reverse complement strand
TATATATATATATATATATATATATATATATATAGAACCTGAGAGTCTTCTTATTCCCTTAATCTAAGTTAGAAATTAGAGATAAGGAAAAGTTTTGAAAATACTTTAAGCAAACTGAAAATTGTGATAAAGTTAAATATTTTATTCTATGTGCACTACCAAATATATATATATATATATATATATATATATATATATATATATATATATATATATATATATATATATATATATATATATATATATATATATATAAATTAATGCCTATCTGGGAGGCACTCACTCTTGACGTGAAGTGGAGCAAAGGGAAAATCAAAACAAAATTCACGTTAAAAGAGAACTTGCAGCTAACAAATGGAATTCTAATAAGCCTCATGTAATAATAATGGAGATAAATTTAAACGACAAGAAGGTAATGTTGAATGAAGAAAATGGAATTGAACAGAACCTCCGGTTGAAAACAGTAAAGCTAAAATGACGTGCAGAAAACAGTGCTCAGCAGGTTTTATTGGGGATTAAAATTGCCAAGTAGCTACTTATGTTGCGATATTTGGAAAGAAAATAAATAATTAAATTGATTTTTAATAAAGATTAATATGTAAATTACACATTTAAGAAGACAGCCTTAATAACGAAAATATACATAAAAACGCCAAAAATTGCGTTACAAAAATTCACCTTTAGTGGAAGGCTACTACCCAGTGTTTAGGAAACAAAAAAGCGCGAAAAACGTGACAATTGTCACGTATCATCAATTAATTACTACACAATATGAATTATTATTTAAATAATTGATTAAAATTATGAACTATTTAGTGCAAGCTGATCTACACTATAGTAGAAATGGCTAATACTATGTGTGGCTAATCTAGTAGTTTCTCCACACTTCAAGAATATTCTTAAATTTTCCAGAAATTTCTTAAGTTTTTGGAAAATTGCGAAAGTGGACCATAAATTTTTGGCATTCCGAAACTGAAATTAAGCAACTTTTTGAAAATTATCCCAATCGCAATTCCTCAATTTTTTTTTTTTTTTTTTTTTTTTTTTTGTTAGATATACGACGATAGAGTTCAAAAGAGCAGTGTCCTTTGTTATAGCAATAGTATAGAGAGAGTGACGCAACAATAGGACGTTTAGAAAGAGATTCAAGAGAGTTTGTAAGAGCAAAAGAGTTTATAAAACGAAAAACCCTAGCCATCTTTTCAAGAATAGTTGTAAATGCTTAACCATCCCAGATGTGCAAGGAGTATTTCATACAACAATACCCTTATAAAGAGCAAGCAATGGGTGCTCCGTAACAAAATCACGAAGGCACCTTAAGGCATCCAACCTCTTAGAAGCTTGTTTAGAAAGAGATGCAATGTGATCCTTCCAAGAAAGATCAAGATAAAAAAACACACAGAGACTATTGAGGACAGATGAAAGTTTGAGTCGAGTGTTTTTGAAGATGATGTGATAGTTGTGTGGAAGGTTGTGCCGAGTAGAAAAATAGAGGAATTAAGGTTTTGAGACATTGAAAACGAATATGTTTTCTCTTCCCCAATTTGAAATTCGAGAAAGATCAGAGGTTAGTTTCTCCAAGGCCACCATTATTGCAGCAAGTAACTTCTATTATGAGGGGCATCTTTCAAAGTGAAAGGAGTAACGAAGGCTGGAGCTATCAGAACAGGAGTGGATAGGTGATGATATAATAGAATGAAGCTCATTAATGAAAAGAAGAGAGAGAATTGGGGGAAAGGACAGATTCTTGAGGAATACCAATATTTATAGATTTGAAGGAAGAACGATGATAGACTATAGAACAGAAGCTATAGAACAACCAGAGAGGAAATTAGAAAGAAGATTACAGAGAAAGGTAGATTCTGAAAGGGGAAAGTTTTGAAATCAATGCTTTCTGCCAGAATCTATCGTCGGCTTTCAATATTTCTAATGCCACAGCGAAAGATTCTCAGAAACATCAAAGAGCAGAGGACCAAGAGTCACAAAAAAGGGAAAGAAGATCACCAGTAGAGCGTTCTTTACGAAAATCTCACAGGCGATAAGAAATAAGATTAGAAGAATTGAAATGTTTCCAAATCTTCCTATGAAGGATAGATTCAAAAATTTCAGAAAGAATGGAGGTTAGAGAGATAGGACGATAGTTAGAGGGTTGAGAGCGATCCTTCATTTTAGGCACAGGTTGAACAAGCGCTCATTTCCAGCAAGAAAGAAAGATCAAAGCAGAAAGACATAGACAAAAAAGTTAACCATGGCAGAGTGCAAGCTCAGAAGCACAAGCTTTGAGAACCGCAGGAGGAATATCATCATGACCGTACACTTTCTTAGTGTTAAGGTTAGAGAGAGCAGAAGGAAAATTTCTCGCAATCTGAACAGAACTTTCAGCTTCTTAGAGGCCGCTTTAGCAACCATTGTGATATGTAGTTTCCAAGATAGTTCGTTGTTTATGTTTAGACGGCCACCACACTTTTCAGCAGAGAGAGAAGCGTACCCCGAGACAAAGCAAGATTCACTCCAAAGAAGCGGCACATTGCCCCATAATTAGCCCAACTAAAGTTCCAGAAAATAAGTTTAGGGCATGGTGGAGCTGTTAGAGAGAAAACATTATAACTAAGAGCTATAAGATAGAGTTACCAATAGGAGGGAAAATGGTGTATTTATACCTAGAAGGAGTAGTGGTGAAACATAAATCAAGTGTATTGAAGAATTGGTTAGGACGATCTGGAATGTGTGTGGGTTCCCTAATCCATTGCTCCCGGTCGTTAAGATTGCTGAATGATTTGGCCTCCCTCCCATCTGCATCAGTATGAGAGGAACCCAACCATTCAGTGTGGTGTGCATTGAAATTCCCTAAATAGAGGACCTCAGCAATTGGATTAGAAGTGACAGTCTCGTGAAAAGTAGTAAGATATTGAAAAAAACTGTAAAGTCTGTTCCATTAGGGGAGCAGCAGCAGAATCACAAGATAATTGTAGTAGTAGGAAGACAGATTTTTAGCCATGAAACATCGAAATTAGGAGATTCTATATTTACGAGACGTGTCTCAGGAGTATTAATGTTAATATAGGCACAGACTCCACCATTTAGACTTAAATGTGAAAAAAGTTGTAGTTAGAGACATTAAGATTTCTAGAGAAAGAATCCCTGTCCAGCTGTGTCTCAGACAGAAGCAAAAGGTTAGGACGAGAGGTAGTAAGGTGGTGTTCAACAGAGTGAAATTAGATCAAGGCCACGAACGTTAGCAAAGGTAATATAAGGGTCTCATCCACACCCAATAATACGATCATTCAAATTAGACATAAAAAAAGGAAAAAAGAACACTCACGTGCACACACACAATCCCTCACGCACACACGCACTCACGCACTCACGCAGGCACGCAAACGTACAATATCGTGATCTTACATTAAAATTAATTAATATTAAAATTACTAAAACTATTAAAATAGTATCTATTTACCCAATTTTTTATGACGTACACTCCTTCAAATGCCGTATTTCTGGACCTTTAATCTCGGCCTTTAATCTGACCATTATCCCGATTTGCTCCTTTTTTTCTGGTGGAAATTTCGTAGGCTTCTGGCTTTTTCCCACCAGAGGTATAAAAACTAAAAAATTCTTTTTATTGTGTTTATTTAGGAAAGCTTCCCTAACCCCTACAAAATCAAAATTTGTGTTTTGATAAGATAAATAATTTGAGAAATCAACATGATATTTAGGTATGCTTCTTATGGTATAGTGAAGTATTGTTAGTTTACTTAATTTAAATGCTTTATCTTACTTTAATTCTTCAGGGTGGATGTATTCAGGTTTAATGGCATTTCTAATATGAAGTAGTGGTTCATTTACATTTCTGTATGCAATCACTGGCTTTCCTGTAACTGATTTTTCTAAAACTAATAAATTATAGTAGTAATTTATGAGCAATAAATAACAATAATATTAATGTTAAATATGGATATTGTTATTGCGGGAGATTTGGTCTTAGTGCTAGTTTACAAATTTCAAAGTCTGAGTCATTTCTATTTTCAGTATTGTAATATTTAGGTCGATTATTATTAGAGCTTGTAGTAACTGGGATACTTTTTTGCATGTAATGCACCTGATTTCCATTATTTGAATTGTTATATTGTCCGAAATTCTGAGAATTTTGTGGATAGGATCTATTATAGTTAGGTTGATTGAAAAGGTAAGGCAATAGATGTTGTGGATAATAATCAGACCTTTGAGGCTTACTTAGTGTTCTGGGACTAGAGGACCTCTGTTTATTTTCCATATGATGAGAAAGAAAATGAACCTTTCTGTGGGGTTTTGGTAAATTTGGAGTGTTTTATGAATTTCCAGACTGTCTATTGGTAGACTTGTAATTTGTAGTCATTTAAGTAGTATTTGTAATTTGAATAATTGTAATTTTCGGACTTGTAATTTGAATCATTTGAAGAATCATGTCTATTTCCTTGGTTAAAGTTGTCAATATTCTGTTTCATGTGCCTCGGAACATCTACTCCTCGGTTGGATTGCACATTTGAAACAGCGGTTGGCCTCGGGGTTTCTATCCCTCCGTAGGATTGTACAAAAGAAGCTATTGGTTCAGGAAATAACTCAGTACAGTATCCTTAACAAAGAATTCTAAGAATATACCATATTTGCTCTTTTCTGTAGAGTTTTCAAAGGCTAAGACGATATCTAAGGCAAAAAGAATGAGCATAGGTAAAGGGTTTATGTCTGCTGCTTGACATTCGACATTTTCAGTAATGACATCATTACCATGAATATGTTTTGTTAAAATTAAGTCAACTGGTTGTTGAACAATTTCGAGTGGGTTACTACTACTTTTGTTTACTAAACGAAATGGCAAGGAAGGATTATTACCATCTATAGGGGCGTGATAGTTAGGAATAGCTGATATAGGATGAAAAATTTTAGGTATTGCGCCTGTAGTAGTAGAGGTAAAGATAGAGGTACTTTCAAAGATAATAGTTTTGAAAAATTAATACATTAGT
>SEYY01014389.1:0-19721 GCA_009176605.1 Armadillidium nasatum | reverse complement strand
TATTGTTTGTGCTCCTCCTTGAAAAGGCCTCAGCCTGTGAGTGGTAGCGAACTGTAAAAAAAAAAAAATCTGCGTTTATATCATTGATATTTTATATATTATAATATATATATATATATATATATATATATATATATATATATATATAATATATATATATATATATATATATATATATATATATATATATATATATATATATATATATATATATATATATATATATATATATTCAAAATTTCGATTTTGTCTTGGTTTTTATTTGTTATTTTAATATCAATATTATTATTATATTTATATTATTTTATTGTAAATATTTTTTAATTTTAAGTATTTTAAAAAATAGTTAGTGAATTTATATTTGGTTATATTTTAAATTAGAAATTTTTTAAAACTTAGATGTGCTGAAGACGGACCGCGTTAAGGTTTGAAACGTTCACAGTATAATAAAAGATATGTGGAAACCCTTGGGTTGGCTTTAACCTTTCTATTAGATTGAAGTTCAAGGAACGAAGCTATATATATATATATATATATATATATATATATATATATATATATATATATATATATATATATATATATATATATATATATATATATATATATATATATATATATATATATATATATATATATATATATATATATATATATATATTACTGATTTTATTTTCCAGAAATGGTTTCTCGTTTGGAAGACCTTTGTGGAATTCAGATGGCTATTGGGCTTGCAAACGAATTAGAGTTAAAAAAGGAATTTTTAAGACTGCCAGATCTTTATTTCTATGATCTCTTGCGGTATGATGAAAGCGAACCGTGGTTTGAAGAAATGGAGAAGAAAGTAGTGGATGAATTGGAGAAATTGCCTTTTGGATTGAGAGAAAAAATACCAATACCTGTAGTTATTTTTTGTCTAACTCAGTCTATAGAATGGGCAAAATTTCATAATGAGGAATTTGGTTTGCCCTTCGATTACAGTTGTTCCTTCATTAGAAGTTCTTTTTTTACCTCAAAAGGAATACTTGATGAAGAAAAGGCTGCAAGAGAGATTTTAAAGGACACTGAATTAAGCCCTTCCCTTAAATTTTGTATAGCTTGTCATTACTGTTTGTCTGATGTTATTCCTGTTTTATGGGAGCAATTACCAGAAGACAAGAGACCCAAAGTTGAAAATGGATTATATTGTAATGGTTTTTGTATCGATGGGCGCAATGAGATGGCCGATTTATGGTCTTACTTTTTGTTGGGAGAACTTGAAATTATAATGGAAGGAAAGGATGACAGTTTTTCATTATACAAATTTAAGAAGACTTTTGAAATGTGTCATATAGAAACTGCAGTGATGTGGCATTCAAAAAGTGCTTTGAAGAGCTGAATGAGTCAGAAAAAGAGGAGGCTGTGATTTTTGCTAGAGATAAGTTGAAATATTTCCTAAGTGATTATGGAGACTTTTAATAGAAGCGAAAGTGATACAAGTCCTTTTGTTTTCTCTTCAGTTATTTTTACCATTTCAGAAATATCTTGAAATTGCAATATTTTTCCTTCGCCATTTAGATGAGAGGCAGTTAATGGTGTTCTTCCAGCCAGTTTTGTTGCATTATGTATTGTTTCATTTATTAAGTTGGCCTTATCAACACATGTTTATGGATGTAGTGAGTCAATTTTGGGAAGTGTTACCGAAAACTGGATTTTGTTTACTTCTCCACAGGATAGTGAGTTTAATAAAAAATAAATCGTCTTCTAAGTTATGTGATTATCATAACATTTTGAGAGATTTTTGGATTCAAAGTTCTCCATCTTTAAAAAGGTTTTTCTTTCGCTTGGAAGGAATAAATAAAAGAGATATTCATAGTGCATTTACTTATGAAGAGAGAGATGATTATTTTATATATGGATTTCATTCAGATTTTGAACTGTTAGATTTCTCGTACGTAATATGTGAGCTTTTTGAATCTCCATTTACCATTGAAGATGAAAAAATTATAAGACTGATTTTTGGAAGTGCAACCTTGGAAGAGAAATCCGATATTGTAAGGTTACAAGGGAATAGGATAGGTAAAATATCCTTTGAGGCTTGTGATCTAAGGAGAATTGATTTGTTTATTGAATGTTGTGTACCGAAAGGAAGAATTGAAAGTTTCAAAAAGGAACTATTTAATGATGAGGATGTAAAGTATGTTTTATTTTCTTTAGTTCTTGACAATAAGGGGAAAGAGTTTCAAAAGATTCTGAATTGGGCTTTTTCTGCAGAGGAGATAAAAAAATGGCTGAAAAATTTCTTATTATATGTGAGACAAGAATGGAAATATGCTTTGTACACTTGTAAAGAATTAAAATATATTGATAAGAGTTTGGAATTTGTTCTGTCTTCAAATGAAATTGAAAATTTTAAAAAAAGTTTAGCTTTTAGATGTGAGAAACATTGCATGGACATTTTAAATACTCATTATCAAAAGGGAATTTTCAAGGTATTGATAACTTTTTGGAATGGATTTTTTCTTCAGAAATTGAAATGGTAAAGTTTAAAAAAGATTTTGCATTTGAAATGGTACGTCATATGGACAAGTCATTTCTTAGTAATGATTTAAGTTCACTTAAAAAATTCATTGAATGGAGCGCTCTCTCTGAAGAAGAAGGTAAAGATTTCAGAAGACAGGTTGCATTTAGTGAGAAAGTGATTGAATACTACAGTAAGCTTGTTGCACAAAGACAATTAAATGAAGTAAATACATTCATTCAATGGGCAGAACTGACAGAAACAGAAGTGAAAAACTTTATAAAATTGGTTGACAAAAGACAACAATATATTGATTGTCCGACCGAAAAGGGAACTTGAATCTTCTCTTCAAATTAATTCAGCAGAAACAAAAAAAATTCAACATTGTTGACATTATTCTTAAAATTGCATTCTCTTTTTTTTTAATTTTTTTAATTAAAAACATACTTTTTTTTTGTTTTTGTTTTTATTTTTTTCCCTTAATTGCAAAAGGATGAAAATCATCATGAGTTGAAAGGTTAAAATTTCTTACGTTTTAATCAATTTTGTATTACAAAACTCATTTTTTCTTTTTTGACTTTATAATAAAAAGTATTCTCAGTTGTAATAAAATTTGTCACTGTTACAGTTGTGTCATGGTTCTTTAATTAAGTTTTATACACTCTTATGATTAGATACTTGAATGTTTGTTTATTAAGATTCCCATTTTTCCATTTGAGAAATGGGGGAGCCTGTTTCAATGTTCTTTAGTTTTCTCTTTCACATTAAGTATACGAAAAGGGAATTTTGGTTTGCAATTTGAATGATTTTGAAGTTTATAACCTAATTTTTTAACATGAAATTAGTACTTTAAGTATAACGCTATAGTTTTTTTTTATTATTTTTGTGTTAGCGCGTGTTTAGAGTCGGGGTGAAGGGTGTTGTAGATGTGTGAGTAGGATATATGTTTGTTTTTATTCCTTGGTGTGTGGAGACTTAGAATGTTTAATGCAGTGAAGATTCTAAGGAAAGGGATTTGCTTTGTATTTTTACAACCAATCATGTCTCTGTTGTTGTAACAGAAATATTGGTTTCTGTTCTCAGGTGATGAATAGGTGTAGTTTCTTGTTTTTAATTGGTTGGTGGTCAGGTCACTAGTTTATTAATTTTGGATTGTTTAGTTTTCTTTTTATTAGCCAAAGTTTGTGTCATTTACTGACTTCAAGGACGTGAGGTTTGTGTTTCCCGAAGGGATATTGTTAATGTGTGAGGTGTATGTCATTAGGGTATTGAAAGTTAAACCTATAACTAGTTTTTTTATTTTTTTATTTGTAAGATATATTGTTGGTGTCAAATTTTCTTTTGTCTAGGGTGAGTAATGTAATTTTCAAATTTTGTTGTGAGGAAGTCTTTTTGTAATTTCTAACCCATTGTTCAAGTTGATTTATGCAATGTTGTAGCTCTCGAGATAATTCATAGATGGATTTATGGCAATGATAGTTAGGTAGTAGACGAAACTATTAATTTTTACGGAAGGGACGTAAAATTAGACAAGTCTTACATGAAAAGAATGTTGGAGAAAATCCCTCAATCCCTTACATAATTTGAATGATAGCAATGAATGTGCACTCATAGTTTTATATTCTTTTTAATGATGAAAAGATGTGTTTAGAATTATGTCCATTTAAAGATTATTTTCAGAAAGAATGTTGTGAGTGGAGACTGAGGAACATTAATCTTTCAAATACTGTGGAGAGAAGGGACATGGGTCTGAGGGAGACAAGACTATTAGGTGCTTTATTTAGTGTTAGAATGAGACTTTTGTAGAGTTTCCAGAAATTATGTTGTGTCGTTTCAACAAGCAGCATTTAAAGTTCGAGTAGTTGGTGCTGCAATGGTGAATATTGGAGATTATATATAATTGATTTTAAATTATCACTTTTCTAAATTTTAGTTGGGAAAGGTGCTAATTTAAAATTGAAGTAAACTGAATTTAAAATGTGAATGAAATAACTAATAAATATGGTTTCGTTTCTCATCGATTAAATTTCAATTTAGAATTAGTTTTTGGATATTTTAGAAAAAAAGTTGTTTTCCAACAACATTGTTTTGGCAACAAGTCATAATGGAACATAGTCCAGAAAAGGTCCTCCCCCCTGACTTTGAATTTAATATTTAGGGTAAAGAAAATAATTGATGAATGTCTATTTTTGTAAAGTTGAAGCATTATAATTTTAAAATAACATTCCTTTTTATAACGAAAAATTATATGTGAACTTAACCTAACAATACTAAAATGAATCTAAAGATATTAAAAAATGGTTCATGTCGCGAAAACGTTGCGTTTTTCTCAGACTCATTCAACGTTATTTTCCCTTGTCTTCAAGGGTATTTTCAACTGTTTCAAAACAAAGAAAAAACTTCTCGAGCCTCACGCAATGATTGTTTAGCAACATGATCTGGAAAATAAATCTCTCTCTCTCTCAACAAATAAGTTTCAAAGTTGAGGAAAATCTAAACTTTGTTGGCAACTATGAACAAAACTGATCATGGTTATGAACATGAATTAATTTTTAAATAACTTATTAACAAAATTCTTGATCAAATCTGACATTCAAAATAAAAATAAAAAATTTGTTTTTTAAAATGTTAAAATTATTAACGTTTTAAAAAATAAATACTGCTAAAAATAACTTACTTGGCAACTGAAAACAAAATAAAAAATATTATATATATATATACACACACACACACAAAGTTTGGCATAATTAAAATACTGATTTTTTAAAAAAAAAATCACGTCACTATCTTCACATTTGAATCTCGTAAGAGAACGTGCAAAATAAATTAAAATGCTTTATCAAAAGAGAACCTCAATGAGCAACGGGGTTCCTCTTATGTTCCACTGGTGTCTAGAATACGAAAAGGACCAAACCCCATGCAGTGTGATGTGGTTTCTCAAGACCACATTCTTGTGGCTCACTTCGTATACAAGTACAAAATACACAGTAACTGATAAAACAAATTCTTCACTGAGGAAGGTAACCAAAAAATGATATAAAAGTTTATAGGTTGCTGTAGTAGGAAATTGTAAAATGCAGGAGTGAAATTGGAAGTTATTTAACAAAATTATCGAAAAAATAAACCAAGAGAAGCAGAAACCCATAATTTAGCAGATATTTACAAATGGTGTGGAGGCAAAACTTCTACAATGGGAATGTTCTACAGGGGTAGAGGGTTCTATTTTATGAAGCAGGTTTCGTGTTGCACTGATGTAAAACCTTCCTAGAAGAACCCTCTCCTTCAAAGTTATATTAATACAAAAATTATTATTTTAAGTGCATTAAAGCCACCCTAAAACTTACAAAGGGCAACGGCTGACATTAACTGAAAACGAACAATTTCCTTAACCTTTAAATTCCCTCTCCCTTGATAGGTTGTTTTGAACTTCTTAAATCTTAAGAACTGTTTAGTCTAATGAGCACACATCTCTAACAAAATTTCATAGAAACGACTTTTAAAATAACTTTATTAAATAAAGTATAACCGAGTATAAAGATAAAATTCAAACTTCGATGTTATAACGTTCATTAAATCTATATATAACATGTTTAAGCTTTTTACCGTCTTTTGTCATACGTAACTTTCTACATTTTAGCTATATAGTACTAAAGGAAAGTAATGTAGTTATTTTTACTATTTTATATAACTAAAGTAACGGAAAAAAATAAGTGAAATTACTTCATTTAAGTTTACTTTGGAAGGTGTAAAGAATTAGACGAAAGAATCGGTGGTGATAAGAATCAGAGACGGGCACTTTGGTGGTTCGTTTGGAGGAAGCGATGATGATACTCTGCGGACACTAATTTACTTTGAAGGGTGTAAAGAATTCGATGATGGAATCGGCGACAGTCAATCTAGTGGGAGATCTGGAGGGACAAAGGAGGATTGTATGGCCCATTCTTGGACAATTCAAAGGAGGATTCAGTGGTAGCAGACTCTGCAGTAAAAAGTAGATTCCTTTGATGAGTCCTCGGTGATGGATGTTGAAATGGACAAAGCTGGAAAAGGACTACTCAGCAGCAATGAATTCAGAGTAGTTTCAAGAACTTATGATTAAGAAAACAGAGCAATTGGGATGGTAGTGTTCAGCGACCATAAAGAAACAGTGAGAAAAACATAAAAGTTTGATTGATAAAAGTAAATTAGATTAAAGCGGTCATAATTTTGGACGTTTAACACTTTTTAATAACTTTCCCACCCAAAAATAATTCTTTATAACAAGTGGTTTGATTTTATATTTATTATTACAGTAATTCCAGATCTGGAGACAGCGAACTAATCTCCAAACCTGTCCCAATAAAAAAGAAAACTACAACGGTGAGAGATGGAGTGAGTTACTACGTGTAGGGAAAGATAAATAACTACATACAATAGGGTGCTTAACTTATACATATAATTTAATTTTCACTTAAATCTTGAAAGTAAATCTTGAACTTTGACTTGAATTTTGAAATGAAATTTGATCTGAATTCGTCAACAAAATACAAAAACGAAAAACAAAAAAAAAAAAAAAAAAAAAAAAAAAAAAAAAAAAAAAAAAAAAAAAAAAAACACACAAAAAAAAAAAAAAAAACCTCTCTCTCTCTCTCTCTTTATATATTATATATATATATATATATATATATATATATATATATATATATATATATATATATATATATATATATATATATATATATATATATATATATATATATATATATATATATATATATATATATATATATATAGAGAGAGAGAGAGAGAGAGAGAGAGAGAGAAATAGTGGAACCTATTTCAATATTCTTTAGTTTGCTCTTCCGTATTAAATATACGAAAAGGGAATTTTGGTTTACAAATTAGAATGATTTTGATGTTTATAACCTAATTTTTTAAAATGAAATTGGGACTTTCTTTAAGAATAGCGAAACAGTTATTTTTTATTATTTTTATATTAGTGTGTTTGAAATCCGGGTGAAGGTGTTGTAGTGTGAGTAGAATAGGATATGGTTGTTTTTAGCCAATCATGTGTCTGTGGTCTTAACGGAAATATTTCTTTCTGTTCTCTGGCGATGAATAGATGTGGTAACTTGTTTTTAATTGGTTGTCACTAGTTTATCAATTTTGGATTGTAGAGATTTCTTTCTATTAGCCATAGTTTGTGAAGGAGATGATTTTACGTATCTCCCGAGGTGATATTGTTAGTGTGGGGTGTCTTTTATTAGGTATTGAAAGTTAAACCTAATTATTTTTTTTTATTTTTATTTTTTATTTTTTTTATATATAGATTTTATTGTTTGTAAGATATATTGTTGGTGTTAAATTTCCTTCTGTCCAAGGTGAGTGGTGTAATTTTCGAATTTTGTAGTGGGGGGGCAGTCATTTTGTTATTTCTAACCCATTGTTCAAGATTATTGTCGGAAAAAATGTTGCGAATGGAGTGGAGACTGAGGAACATTAATCTTTTAAATACTGTGGAGAGAATGAACATGGGTCTTCTGAGGGAGACGAGACTATTAGGTGCTTCATTTAGTGTTAGAATGAGAATTTTGTATGAGTTTCCAGAAATTTGTAAGACTGATTTTTGAGTGTGTAACTTTCGATGTTAAATCAGATATTATAATAGGTAAAATAGCCTTTGAAGCTTGGGATCCAAGGCGAGTTAATTTGTTTATTTAATGTTGTGTCCCTAAAGATAGAAAAAAAAGTTTTAAAAAGGGATTATTTGATGATGAACATGTAAAAAAAATGTTTTATTGTTTTTAGTTTTGGACAGTACTGGGAAAGAGTTTTAAAAGATTCTGATTTGGATATTTTGTGCAAAGGAAATAAAAAAAATGGTTGAAAATTTTCTTATTGATAGAAAAATGGAAACATTATTTGTATCATGCAAAAGAAAAGTGTATTGATAAGGGCTTAGAATGGGTCATGTCGTCAATTGAAAGTAATGATTTTAATTGTTCAATTTCAAGTGTAGAAGACGTTGGGGATTATTATAAATTCTTATTATTAAAAGGGGATTTTCGAGATATTGATTTGTTTTTGAAGTATTTTTTTTCTTCAGAAAATGAAATACTAAAGTTTAAAAAAAAAAAATTGGCATTTGAAACTATCTTTTGTGCTTGTTCGATGGAAGGGCCTCACGACCTATTTTTATTATTTATCAAGAAAACTATAAATGCATTAAAACATTGTCTAGATACTATAGTTCCACCAACTTTTATTATAAAACAGTTACGCTTTATTAATCTAGCAACCACCAATCTCGGGGGGCGGGGGATTTTTTAAAGACAAGTGACATAATACAAGAGTTTGATGAATGTGAATTTAAAACGCAAAGAACGAATCGTTATCTGGCAGTAAAAAACCTCAACCAATCGGAGGATTTGGAGACTAGGGGTTCCGTGACGTCATCAAACATCAGCCAAGTAAGTAAGCGCGCTAAAAGACGTTTATTTCTTATATATGTTTATTTTTTTTAAAGAATTTAAAATTAATTCGAGGTGCATTCAGAGTTTAGTATACTATAAACACAAGGACTGTTTTATTTTATATATTTATTTTTTTTTTTTATTCGTTAAAATAGGTAAGGATCATAACAGAAAGCTTGGTAGGTTCATATGATTCAACTTTTTTTTATTTTATCTGTTGTTCCGCTATCTCTCTCTCATTATATATATATATATATATATATATATATATATATATATATATATATATATATATATATATATATATATATATATATATATATATATATATATATATATATATATATATATATATATATATATATATATATATATATATATATATATTAGTGATGGATCGGATGTCATATTTTCCAATTTGCGGATGCGGATGCGGATGTTGAATTTTGGAGAAGTGCGGATGCGGATGCGGATGCGGATGTTGAATTTTCGAAAATGCGGATGCGGATGCGGATGCGGATGTTGAATTTTCGAAAGTGCGGATGCGGATGCCGATGCGGATTTTGATTTTTCGAAAAGTTCGGATGCGGATGCGGATGTTAATTTTGATGAGGATGCGGATGCGGATGCGGATGTTAATTTTGATGAGGATGCGGATGCGGATGCGGATGCGGATGTTAATTATATATATATATATATATATATATATATATATATATATATATATATATATATATATATATATATATATATATATATATATATATATAATATATATATATATATATATAATATATATATATATATATATATATATATATATATTTCACTATCACCTTTCCCAGTTTCGTGAGGTGGTGCCCGCCACAATTCCCTTACAAACATAACTATTCTTACCTTTCAACGCTTTCACCACCTCCCTCCATCTCTATCTCCACAAATCTTCTACCCTCGTCTAAACTCAAATTCCTTCCATCAAAATCACTCTCACTCCATCCATCCATCTCCACTTCGGCCTTCCCCTCCCCCTACCCTTCCCCTATCTACATCGGATCTACGTATTTTGCCAACCATTCTGTTCTCTTTCATTCTTCACATATGTCCAAACCATTTTAGCACATCCTCCTCCTCTCTATCAATTACACCCTTCTTCCATTTACACATCTCCCTTATTCTTTCATTTCTAATCCTATCAATCCTTCTCAATTTATATATCGCTCTCAAATCTTTCATCTCAAAGACATTGAAACTTTTTCTCGACCGAGCACTTATCGTCTATGTTTCACACACATACAATACAGAAGGTGAACACATACATTCAAACATCCTTATCCTTATTTCTTTCGAAATTTTTCCTTTCTTCCATACTTTTCTTAGGCCCCCCAATACTTTCATTCCTTCTACCACTCTGTTCTTTATTCCTTTTTCCGTCCCACCCTTACCTTCCACCCAACATTACTAGATATATGAATTCATTCACCTCCTCAAGTTTCCATTCTCACACTTCTACAAACCAATTCCTCCCTCCACATTTCCTCATCCCCACCTCCAATCCTCATAACTTTATTCTCCGCTGGATTGAATTTCAATCTCGTGTTTGCACATTTCCCTCTTCAAACTCCGCTCATCTGCAAAAAGTAAAACATTCACTTCACTTTCAACCTCCATATTTCTCAACGTAATAGTCTTCCCTTCTCTCTCCATTTTTCTAAGTAAACCATTCATAACATAGATTAGTCTAGAGTCAGGGCTTCTTAAACTGTGGGTCGCGACCCCCAGGGGGGTCGCGAGACTACTGAAAGGGGGTCGCAAAGATCTGATACTTTTCAATCATTATAAATAAAATTTTAAAATTAGTATACACACTACGTACAAATATAAATACAAATAAAAATCATACAAAATACTATTGTAGTTTTATTATAACTATTTTTTGAAAAAAGTGGAAATGCAAAACTGTTATGTAGGGCCGCCTATAAATGAAAATATGGAAGTAGCATTTAAAATAATAAATACAACGCGCTCCTCGATTTTCAACTGAACGTTCTTCAAGATTGCCAGGAAAGCCACTCAAAGCCACCCAAAGCCGAAGACAGCCAGTCTACAGCCACTGGCTGTAGACTGGCTGGCTTGAAGATGCGTTGACTCAAAGATGACGGCTTTTCAGTTGGTGTTTTTAATTATTACGTTAAAGTTCAACTACATTTTGTTTAATTATTTATTATTATTTAACCATCATGGATAAATGGGTAATTAAAATTCCAACTAATAAGTCTGCCACGCCGTCACAACCAAGTTGCAGTGCTTCAAATCCGACTTCTAGCAAAACAAAAAAAAGAAAATATGACGAATCATATTTGCAGTATGGCTTCACATGCTCTTCTCACAACAATGAAGAACAACCAGTGTGCTTAATTTGCAAAGAAGTTTTGGCTGCAGAAAGCATGAAACCGTCAAAACTGCAACGACATTTGAATACTAAACATGCAACGTTATCAAAAAAGCCAATAGAATATTTTGAGCGTCTTTTGCAAACATCAAATAAAGAAAAGAACACTTTGGAGAAGTATGTTACTTTGAATGATAAATATCTATTGGCATCGTATGAAGTTTCGTATTTGATAGCAAAAACGAAAAAGCCTTTTACTATTGGAGAGCAACTTTTACTACCTGCAGCTATAAGAATGTCTGAAATTGTTCATGGAAAACAGTATGCTGCTGAAATTAGTAAAATTCCATTATCAAATGACACTGTGTCCAAAAGAATTTCAGACATTAGCAATGATCAATTTCAACAGCTTCTTATGAGGCTTAAAGACAGCTCAAAGTTTGCAATACAACTGGACGAGTCGACAGACATTTCAAAAATGGCACAGTTGTTACTTTTTGTAAGATATATTTATGAGGGAAGCATTCATGAAGATATACTGTTTTGTCGTCCTCTGGAAGGTCATACTCGTGGAAAAGATATATATAAAAAAGTAAATGAGTTTTTTGAAAAAGAAGGATTAAATTGGAAAAATTGTGTTGGTGTGTGCACAGACGGTGCTGCAGCAATGACCGGACAAGATCTTGGTTTTACAGCATTTGTTAAAGCTGGAAATGATCATATTACATTTACACATTGTATGATTCACCGAGAGGCACTTGTTGTTAAAAAAATTGCACCAGAATTAAACACTGTTTTTTTTTGATGCAGTCAAAATCATTAACTTTATTAAAAGTCGAGCACTTAATAGTCGATTGTTTAAAAATTTGTGCATTGATATGGATTCGGATTATACAAGTTTATTGCTACATGCTGAAGTTAGGTGGCTATCAAGAGGTCGAAGTTTGAAACGATTATTAACTTTAAAAGATGAAGTTCTTATATTTCTAACAGAGCAAAATTCTAATTTGGCCGATTATTTTCACGATAATTTATGGCTTCTCAAGCTATGCTATTTGGCAGATATTTTTGATAAAATCAATGATATGAATTTATCAATGCAGGGAGTCTGCGTTAATATGTTTATGTTAAAAAATAAACTTGAGGCCTTTGTTAAAAAAATTCTTATATGGAAGAACAGAGTGGAAAGTGGATCGCTCGAAATGTTTCCATTTACTGACGAGTATATAATTAGTAACAATATTTCAAAAAAAGATACTCCTATAACAAAAATTATAGTTAATCATTTGAAGGATATGGAAGTTTACATGCATAGGTATTTTCCCAATGATATCGATACACAACAATGGATTTGCAATCCATTTTCAATTGAAATGAAAGAAATTAATTTTTTAAACTTAAAAGCACAAGAAGAATTTGCCGAATTAACAAGTGATACTACCTTGCGACTCAGATTTTCTCAAGTGCCTGTGCATGAATTTTGGATAGAAATCAAATCAGAATATCCCCTACTATCGGAAATGGCAATGAACAAATTACTGCCATTTTGTACAACATATTTATGTGAATCAGCCTTTTCCACATTAACTTACATAAAATCAAAATACCGTTCAACTTTAATAAACGTTGAAAATTTATTACGATCTGCACTAACTCAAATTGAGCCTAGATTTAATTATTTGTGTAAAAATAAACAATCACATCCGTCACATTAATATTGTGTGATGTTAATAATATGTTTTTATTAAAAAAATTGTCACAAAAGTTTATTTTTTCTATTGAATATATAGATATAGTTTTATGTTTTCTTATAAAAAAATTGTTACAAAAGTTTATTTTTCCTATTGAATAAATATATATATAGTTTTATGTCATTCTGTTTATTGTGTTTTATTACGACCGATATCCCGTCAACGTTTCCAATTATATATATGTGAAATGAATGGGTACGTATTCTTTAATCCTTATTTTATTTACATTGTAAAATAGTGCGATATTACATCTACATCTACGGTTAATATATATTTCATTATATGGAGGAGGGGGTCGTTTAAAATTTCCTAAGCTTGAAGGGGGTCGCTATATAAAAAAGTTTAAGAAGCCCTGGTATATATATATATATATATATATATATATATATATATATATATATATATATATATATATATATATATATATATATATATATATATATATATATATATATATATATATATATATATATATATATATATATATATATATATATATATATATATATATATTATATATAATCTATATATATATATATATATATATATATATATATATATATATATATATATATATATATATATATATATATATATATATATATATATATATATATATATATATATATATATATATATATATATATATATATATATATATATATATTATATATATTAAATATCTGCGATTTGAAAGGATATTGACATTTGAAAATTTTCGAACATTTTTTATTTAAATATTTTTCCTGTTGTAGCAATTGTATCATTCTTACGTTTTAATAAATATTCAATAATTGCACCAGAATAGTCATTCACAAAAGAAATGGCATATTTAAAACTCTCCCTTGCAACAGAGTCAACAAAACCTTCTAAATCACAATATACTAATTCTAATATACCAGTAGTATATATTTTCAGATTCTGAGTCATTTTGCCTATAACAAGTTTTACATTCAAAATTTTATTTACTAATAATTTTTGTACCATCTACTACTTTACAAAAAAAAAAAAAAAGAAGGATAGCTATTTTTTTTTCTTTTTTGTTTCCTAAAATATTAAATATTCTAATCTTAAAATGTTGAGATATTAATTTTGTTGGCCATTGTAACTACACTGTAATATTTGTTTGTAAATTTTAAAATTACTAAAATAAAGTATGATTTATAAATCTAGTTTTAAATCAAATATAATTGCATTTCTATTAAGGTGTCTTCGATGAAATCAAGCGTGACGTCAGACCTAAGCCAGCTGCTGCAGCGAAAATAAATATCTTGAAGAATCTTGAATATTAGTGGGACATTTCGCTTTTGCAATTATCAACTGATGTATAAACAAACGTAAATATATTTTAAAATCTAATTTAATCAGTCATTTAATAAACTTAAACCATCACTTAATTTAATTAATATCATTAAGGCCATATATAAGAATACAAGATAACATATGAGTCAAATGAAGATGTAATAAAACTTTGGCGGCAGCTGTGATTAAAAAAGTTGGAACCAACGAAATTTTGAATAATTGTAAATAATTAATTTGTTTCATTTAAAACAAATTAATGATCCGAAAACGCTAAAATAATTATCCAAAATAATTTGCCAACAGATCTATTTGTGTAATAATATTTATAAAAGGCCTTTATTGCAAAAGGAAGCCTTGACCTAACTCCACCGTGTTTGTTTACATCACGTGACTATTCAAGATTGCGGATGCGAAAATTGAAGATAGAAATTTCTACCTTGAATTTTCGCTGCCGCGAGCAGAAAATTATTGCAGCAATATCAAGTGGGACACGCTGCATGGGCCTCTTTCCTTTAAGAATCTTCAAAATTAACTACTTAAAGAATCTTGACCATGGAACATAACCTAAAAATAAAATAAATCTGACCATCGATGATTTAGCAACCTGGTCCCTTGTCACTCCTCTAGTAAAAGTTGGGCTATGTCATTAATTACACACCTAAAATTTTCTGCTGGGAAAAGCAGAAATCAGGATGTGAACATGTTATGTTACCAGACTTTGGTTTAGGGATGCCGATATTTTAAAAAATATTGATATATCGATTATCGATAATTTTTTAAAATATCAAATTGCCCTCGATATTATCGGTTAAAAAATATCGATATATCGTTTTAATTATATATATATATATATAATTATATAGTTTCCTATTGATTTTATATGTTGTAAATGAAGATGATTTTTGCCTCAATTTTGTTACTTGCTCATTGATTATGATTTATATATCTATGCCTAAAGGGTGATTTCCTATTCACCTACTAAGGGCTTGCCAAATTGAAAAAAAATTTTATTACTTTGATCTTTATATATTTTATAATGTTATTGATTGATTTGTACATTTGTATTGTTTTGATAATGGCAATAAATATTATTATTATTATTATTTATTATTATATTATATATATATATATATATATATATATATATAATATATATATATATATATATATATATATATATATATATATATTATATATATATATATATATATATATATATATATATATATATATATACGGACATGAAAAATATCACAAATTTTGCTTAAATTTTATTTTATAAAATTAACAGAAAAAAAAAAAAAAAAAAACTTAAAAAAAAAAAAAAAAAAAAAAAAAATATCGTTGGTTCGATACTGAGGATAAAAAAATATCGATATATCGATTTTTTGAAATATCATCGATATTTTTTCGATACTATCGTAAAAAAATATTTTTATCGATATATATCGAAACTCTTTCGGCATCTCTACTATGGTTTCAAGTTTGTAGCATCGATCTGAATTTTGACATATCATGATGTGGTTTTTCTCCAAAAATTTGTGCTTTCTCATAGCTCAGACTTTATATCATCTAAAAAAAAATTGATTTTGGATTATTTTTGTTTCCATAGTTTCGTGTTTAAAAAATTATGCTTACCAAAACCAAACTTAGTACCATTGGGAAAAATAGGGAAGATTAAATTTCAATGTTCATCACAAAATAGACCAATGAAAAGTTTGGATGCAATGAAAATATTGATGTTTATATAGTGTTCAAGGCTAGGGGAGTGGGAAAAGTACTCCAGATTCTACTGGTAGAGGACTTATATCAGTAAGCACAGTGTTTAGTATAGGAATGGCTAGGGGAGATTAGACTGGGTCAATTTTTAGTGTCAATCCACCTTTTAATATCTACTCAGCCTAACTATAAAGATGAAATGATCTGAATTTGATTTTTTTAGGTTTATTAATAAATGGAAAAGGATTTTGGTAATTGTAGAATTCTCAGTATTGAATTTTTTGTATGAGACCAGGGTGCTGAAACTAACAATATACCTAAGTGTAAGGATACTAAGAGTTTACAATGAGCATAGGAATGTAAATTGCAAATAAAATTTTATGGCTACTTTGGAGGAAGAACATAAGAGTATATATATATATATATATATATATATATATATATATATATATATATATATATATATATATATATATATATATATTATATATATATATATATATATAGTTAATGAAGTGGTTTTTGGTTAGGTTACGTCTATTTGCTGTCCATTAGGTATACTTTTACCCTTTAAGTCCAGGTTTGGTTAGGTCAAACTAGTTTCTTAAATCTATAAACGAATTAGTTGGATTTAACCTAACCTGAACTTGAAGGCTAAAGGGATAAATTAGGTCTATTTGCTGACTGTTAAGTGTAGTTTTACCCTTTAAGTTTAGGTGAGGTTAAATCCAACTAATTCGTTTATAGATTTAAGAAACTAGTTTGACCTAACCAAACCTGGACTTAAAAGGGTAAAAGTATACCTAATGGACAGCAAATAGACGTAACCTAACCAAAAACCACTTCATTAACTATATATATATATATATATATATATATATATATATATATATATATATATATATATATATATATATATATATATATATATATATATAATATATATATATATATATATATTACTCTATTATTTCTTCCTCCAAAGTAGCCATAAAATTTTATTTGCAATTTACATTCCTATGCTCATTGTAAACTCTTAGTATCCTTACACTTAGGTATATTGTTAGTTTCAGCACTCTGGTCTCATACAAAAAATTCAATACTGAGAATTCTACAATTACCAAAATCCTTTTCCATTTATTAATAAACCTAAAAAAAATCAAATTCAGATCATTTCATCTTTATATTTAGGCTGAGTAGATATTAGAAGGTGGATTGACACTAAAAATTGACCCAGTCTAATCTCCCCTAGCCATTCCTATACTAAACACTGTGCTTACTGATATAAGTCCTCTACCAGTAGAATCTGGAAGTAGTTTTCCCATTCCCCTAGACTTGAACACTATATAAACATCAATATCATTTTCATTGCATCCAAACTTTTCATTGGTCTATTTTGTGATGAACATTGAAATTTAATCTTCCCTATTTTCCCAATGGTACTAAGTTTGGTTTTGGTAAGCATAATTTTTTAAACACGAAACTATGGAAACACAAATAATCCAAAATCATTTTTTTTTAGATGATATAAAGTCTGAGCTATGAGAAAGCACAAATTTTTGGAGAAAAACCACATCATGATATGTCAGAATTCAGATCGATGTTATAAACTTGAAACCAAAGTAGAGATGCCGAAAGAGTTTCGATATATATCGATAATAAATATTTTTTTACGATAGTATCGAAAAAATATCGATGATATTTTCAAAATCGATATATCGATATTTTATCCTCAGTATCGAACCAACGATATTTTTTTTTTTTTACTAGAAATTTTTAAGTAGTTTTCTGTTAATTTATAAAATAAAATTTAAGCAAAATTTGTGATATTTTTCATGTCCGTATATATAATATATATATATATTATATATATATATATATATATATATATATATATATATATATATATATATATATATATATATATATATATATATATATATATATTATATATATATATATATAATAATAATATAATAATAATAAAATATTAATATATATATAAAAACAATACAAATGTACAAATCAATCAATATATAAAAAAATATATAAAGATCAAAAAAATAAAATTTTTTTTCAATTTGGCAAGCCCTTAGTAGGTGAATAGGAAATCACCCTTTAGGCATAGATATATAAATCATAATCAATGAGCAAGTAACAAAATTGAGGCAAAATCATCTTCATTTACAACATATAAAATCAATAGGAAACTATATATTATTATATATATATATAATTAAAACGATATATCGATATTTTTTAACCGATAATATCGAGGGCAATTTGATATTTTTTAAAAAATTATCGATAATCGATATATCAATATTTTTTTAAATATCGGCATCCCTAAACCAAAGTCTGGTAACATAACATGTTCACATCCTGATTTCTGCTTTTCCCAGCAGAAAATTTTAGGTGTGTAATTAATGACACAGCCCAACTTTTACTAGAGGAGTGACAAGGGACCAGGTTGCTAAATCATCGATGGTCAGATTTATTTTATTTTTAGTTTATGTTCCATGGTCAAGATTCTTTAAGTAGTTAATTTTGAAGATTCTTAAAGGGAAGAGACCCATGCAGCGTGTCCCACTTGATATTGCTGCAATAATTTTCTGCTCGCGGCAGCGAAAATTCAAGATAGAAATTTCTATCTTCAATTTTCGCATCCGCAATCTTGAATAGTCACGTGATGTAAACAAACACGGTGGAGTTAGGTCAAGGCTTCCTTTTGCAATAAAAGCCTTTTATAAATATTATTACACAAATAGATCTGTTGGCAAATTATTTTGGATAATTATTTTAGCGTTTTCGGATCATTAATTTGTTTTAAATGAAACAAATTAATTATTTACAATTATTCAAAATTTCGTTGGTTCCAACTTTTTTAATCACAGCTGCCGCCAAAGTTTTATTACATCTTCATTTGACTCATATGTTATCTTGTATTCTTATATATGGCCTTAATATATTAATTAAATTAAGTGATTGCTTAAATTAATTAAATGACTGATTAAATTAGATTTTAAAATATATTTACGTTTGTTTATACATCAGTTGATAATTGCAAAAGCGAAGTGTCCCACTAATATTCAAGATTCTTCAAGATATTTATTTTCGCTGCAGCAGCTGGCTTAGGTCTGACGTCACGCTTGATTTCATCGAAGACACCTTAATAGAAATGCAATTATATTTGATTTAAAACTAGATTTATAAATCATACTTTATTTTAGTAATTTTAAAATTTACAAACAAATATTACAGTGTAGTTACAATGGCCAACAAAATTAATATCTCAACATTTTAAGATTAGAATATTTAATATTTTAGGAAACAAAAAAGAAAAAAAAAATTTTTTTTTTTTTTCCTTCTTTTTTTTTTTTTTTTTTTGAAAGTAGTAGATGGTACAAAAATTTTAGTAAATAAAATTTTGAATATAAAACTTGTTATAGGCAAAATGACTCAGAATCTGAAAATATATACTACTGGTATATTAGAATTAGTATATTGTGATTTAGCAGGTTTTGTTGACCCTGTTGCAAGGGAGAGTTTTAAATATGCCATTTCTTTTGTGAATGACTATTCTGGTGCAATTATTGAATATTTATTAA
>SEYY01014388.1:15000-27594 GCA_009176605.1 Armadillidium nasatum | reverse complement strand
ATATATATATATATTATATATATATATATATATATATATATTATATATATATATATATATATATATATATATATATATATATATATATATATAATATATATATATATATATATATATATATATATATATATATATATATATATATATATATATATATATATATATATATATATATATTCTATAAATAAGGTTTATGACGAAAAGGCTATCATATTAAAGAAAAAGTAACCTCAAATTTGTATATAAAATGAATTTTTACACATAAATAAAATTATAAATTTTCAAGTTTAGTTATATAAATAGGTTAAAGCAATATACTTATATTGGCGAGCATTGACCCTTCGGTAAAACATTAGAAAAGTATTAAGTATTGTTAAATAAACAAATAATAATATATTAAAATAATATTAAAATTCAAAGTTCTATTCTCAAATATTTAAAAGTATTAATATATTGGAAATTCCTCTGTATGAAAATGAAACACAGAATTACCAAGAAATACTTTAGGAATCACGTTCTAATTATACATCACTGCCGGTTTAACAAATTCCCTTGGTTCCGGCTTAATGTAAAGTTAGAAAAGCGAACCAGGTAAAAGAAAAGGAGCGATTAAATATGGGAGTGAATAGTATTAAAAAAAAAAAAAAAAAAAAAAAAAAATGAATGAATGTTGTTAATGAAGTGTGAGTGTAAAAAAAAATTTTTTTTTATACCATCGTACATTCCTATCATTTAAATTTTGTCCTCCTCATGTGAAGCCCAAAAAGGAAATATTATTTTTCCTTCGTCTGCCAGGAAGGCTTATGTACTGTCAGTATTCTTGAACGAAAGTTCCGAAACAAAACTGGAGCTTATTGAGCAGTTAGATGCGGTTGCCGGCTTGCTAGGCCTGTTACAACCGGTTTGTGATTTTTTGTTCATTATCATGTACACACGATTGTCCATTATGTTGCATATTATGTTCATCACACACACATGCATATATATATATATATATATATATATATATATATATATATATATATATATATATATATATATATATATATATATATATATATATATATATATATATATATATATATATATATCAGAGGTGGGCATAAGCGTTATATGCGTTTTAGGTAAAAATTTATGCTATATATATATATATATATATATATATATATATATATATATATATATATATATATATATATATATATATATATATATATATATATATATATATATATATATATATATATATATATATATATATATATATATATATATATATATATATATATATATATATATATATATATATATATATATATATATATATATATATATATATATATATATATATATATATATATATATATATATATATATATATATATATATATATATATATATATATATATATATATATATATATATATATATATATATATATATATATATATTATATTTTTTTTTTTTTTTTTTTTTTTTTTTTTTTTTTTTTTTTTTTTTTTTTTAAATTTGTGCTTTTGCGTTTGCGCGAAAACTCGAAAATGTGCACTTTTGCATTTGCGCATAACAACTTTTTTAAGAGCGCAAAAAGGGCAAATTTGGGCTTTATCTAAATATCTGCTTGAATAACATGATGCCCTTTGCCAACTTAAACATCGCCGTTCCATTTCCCACACATTAAACCTCTTGGCTACTAGGGATGTTTCGAAAGTTCTTCGCTGGTCCTCTGGTGCCAAGGATTCATTTAATAAGACACTTGCCAAAGCACAGGCATTGTGGAATGCCCAAAATAGGAAAACTACAACTGCTGCGAGAATCAAGAAAGAGTTTGGAACAAAGCTTAAAACAACAAGTATTACTCGCAGGTACTCCCTATACGATTATGTGAAAGACCTGCTTAAGAATATGGTGTCGGCAAGCAAGGTAAAGACCCAGGTAGAGACCCATGATGTTTTCCAACATTGTGCAAGCCCTTTTGAGCCTTACTGTGTTCGATGCAGTGTGTCAAAACACATTGCCTTTATAGTATGGGAGACACCCCATAAACAGCCAGGACTTGTTCTTCACCAGTGCTTGTGTCTGCTACAGTTGTTCATTTTCACCATAAGAAATTAAAACAGCTATTCGTTCTTTCTGCTGTCTTTAGAACGTCTGGTAGAAGTTTTACGTCCCAATGAGCTACAACAGCTTCCTTCTCTGGTATATAAATTCGTTCCAATATCTTCTCAGTGTCTTTTCTCTGAATACTTTTCGCCTTTCATGGATGGTGGTTTTTGACACTTTGAATTCCTCAGGATTCTCCCCAAGTGCTTCTATGGTAGCTATGAGTATTCGTGTGGCATTTCTGACAGATACCTTACACCGATCCAACAACAGAGATAGTTTCATGGTTAAAATTTCTTTACCGCCACGCTTCATCCTTTTGCTATGAGATGGTCCAGGAAGTTCCTCGGTTTTTTAAGAAGCACAACGTTCATTGGCAGCACATCCTCGATATCTTCATTGCATGTGTTTTCCTCTTCATCACTGTCCTCATCTTCCATCATCAGTCTCTATGAACAAAAGAAGAGAAAGAAAAGGACCAAATTAATTATGAAAATAGTTAAGTTACGTTCCTTATCTTGTTTTGTTGGTATTTTTGTAAAAACTGAACAATAGAACCAGGGGAGGTAAACGCACCTAGCAAAAGATCAATAGTCACGTAAAAATAAAAGATTCTTACCTATGTCGAATAAACATTCCGCTTGACTTTGCTCGTTCATTTTCTGAAGTTTCTTTTGTAGTTTTCTTTCTTCAGTTCGATCTAACTTCCGATCAACTCCAAGCATAGAGCCTGGCCGACCCTTTTCCTTTTGTTTAAAAAGAAACTCCTTGCCTTCTTCTGATTTCATCATGGCCAAGGCATCTAGATGGGCGATATCAAAGCTATCATCTACCTTTTAGGCGAACTCTTTTATTTTGTTTATTGCAGCTTCTGATTGTTTATACTGGTCCTTTTATATATTTCTTCACTCTGCGTGAAGTTTCTCTAATTTAGTAATAGCATATTTCACATGTTTTGTAGGAATCTAAGCTTTTCCCTAGAATGCAAGAACTTCTTGTATGGTAATTCTTGCTGAATCTCTTAGATTCAATTTCACAGTACGCAAACTGTAAAAGAAAGTGGCCAAAACTTGACGATTGTTGGGCAATTTACAACCAGTTATCTGGTAAGCCGGATAGCCTACAATGAAAATTTTATCTTTGGTTCTGCTTCTTATGGCAGAGGAGGAAGCTATTCTTTTATAATTTTATTTTAATCTGTAAAACATTAATAATATACATTACAACGGACATTGGTCTCGGAAATTAGATGTAAAATTAACAAAACAAAAGAAATATAAAAAATGTCTCCTTAAATCAAAATTTCTATGTATATGATGATATAATGATGATGAGGCTGTTACAGCTGCGTTCAAATAGAAGTAGAAATAAATATATATACAGTAAAATATAAATTAGCTACAATAATATTGTCTTCAATTAGAGACATAAATCATGAGAAAATAATGAGGGGTTCCGGAGATACGGCCCCAAAACTTTGCTAGTCATCCCAAAAAACGCTTTTTTTATAACTTTGAGCGCAAAGCGGCACTGGTTCACATGCTCCAATCGTGCTCAAAAGTTAATTACTTTAAAATCTAGAGAGGCTGATCACTTTGTGGTGTTCCCATTGACAAAATTCCAGAATCAATTTTTTACGGTCACCCTTTTGTGCAGATGTGCCCAACGATGTCATTTGTTTTCGTGTCTCTAATTTTTAGTCCTCCGAATTTTCCACCTTATGACTCAGGCTCTCTTGCAATTCTACGAATAAATTCATTTGTTCTGTTTATTTATCTACTAATTCTATTACCTATCCTAATTTCTTCGACTATTTAAACTCCAAAATAAAGCACATTCTCTCTTCTTCTCCTTTCTCTGAAATCATCATATTAGAAAATTTCAATGTTCAACACCATCAATGGCTTTCTTCTAGTTTTCATGGTAGAGCTGGTAAACAAGCCCTTCATTTTGCTCTCCAAAACGACCTTGAGCAGTTGGTGCAGCGCTCTACTCATATCTCTGATCGTCTTGGAGATGAACTCAACATTCTAAACCTTTTCTAACTTCTAATCATTCTCCTTGTACTATTAAACTCTTTCCTCCTCTGGATTCTTCCGATCAGCTTCTTATCTCTGTATCCTCTTCTATCTCTTCAAGTCTTCCGCAGGAAAGAACCCCTTTTAATGAAAGGAAAAATTTGTAGCATTTCAGTGCTGCAAGCTGGTGTCACTTGCTGTCGTACTTCTTCGATTTCCCGTGGAATGATTATTGCTTCCGTGGAAGGGATCCCTCTGAGTGTGCAGAACTCATTACCGAGGTGATTCTCTCTGACATGAACAGTACATTCCATTATCTTCCATCCTACTAAACATAAAAAACCTTGTTTTAACTCTGATTGTTCTCGTGCAATTCACAGCAAGGATGTTGTCTTCAGGGATTGTCATCGTCTTCAAACTCCAGAAAACCACGCAACTTATATTTCATCCTGTAAAAGCGCAAAATCTATCCTTCGTAACACTAAAACTCTTTTCCCCGTACAAAATGCAATAATCTTTCTGGTTCCTCTTCTTCAAGTTCTTTCTGCCATTTTACAAAAAATGTCAACTCTAACGTTGTTTCTTCCTCTCTCCCCCTTTTAGTTTCTTTGGACATCACAACTGCTGTTTTATCTTCTGCTAATGCTGAACTCTTCGCTTAAACTTTTGCATCTAATTCTACCTTAGACGATTCCGGATATATACCTTATCCTTTAATCCCCTCCAACTTATTTATGCCTAAAACTCATTTCTGCTCTCTCTGAGCTTAATACTAACTACTAATAAGTAATACTAACTAGTACCCTGATGGTATTCCTCCTGTGATTCTCAAAACTTGTGCTTCGGAGCTTGAACACTGCCTTGATAAACTATTTCGTCTTTGTCTCTCTACTTCAACCTTCTCTACTTGATGGAAACGTGTGCTCATCCAGCCTGTGCCGAAGATGGGGGACCTCTTTCAACCCTCCAACTAATATGCAATTTCTTTGACCTTCGTTCTTTCCAAAGTTTTCGAATCTGTCCTTAACAGGAAGATTTGGAAATATCTCGATTCTTCAAATCTTATCGATGATCACAAAATGGCTTTCGTAAGAAACGCTCTACTGGTGATCTTTTTTCCCTTATCTCTAACTCTTGGTCCTCTCTTCGGCATCTCGGAAAATCCCTTGCTGTCGCACTAAATTTCTAAACTTCTCTCTTTCGTTATCTATCCTTCTCACTGCAATCTTTTCTCTAATTTAATTTCTGGTCTTTCTATAGCAGCTGTTGTAGACGGACACAGTTCTTCCTTTAAGTCTAATAATAGTTTTGTTCATCAGAGTTCTGTTAAATCTTCAAAACTTTTTTTGCTTTTCGTTAATGACCTTCTCTCTATTAACTCATCTCCTATCCACTCATATGTTGATGATTCCACACTTCATTACTCCTTTCAGTTTGAAAGAAATCCCCTCCCAGCAACAGTTGATAGACTCCAAAAGGGTATCCTTGGAGCAACTAACCTCCGATCTTTCACCTTTTTTCAAATTGAGGCAGGGAAAAAATGGTTGTTTTCAACACCTCAAAATCTAAATTTCTCCATCTCTCCACTAGACACAATCTTTCACACAGCTACTATGTCTTCTTCGAAAATACACAACTCAAACCTTCATCTGTTCTTAATATTCTCGGCGTATCCTTTTCTCGTGATCTTTCTTGGAAAGATGATATTACTTCTCTTTCTAAACAAGCTTCTTAGAGGTTGGGTGATCATATGCGCCTTCAGAATTACTTCATGCCGCCGCAGTTGTATCCTCACTATAAGGGCAGGATCCATTTTCAAAACTTTTTTTTTATTATTTGAGCTATTGAGCTGAAATTTACAATGTATATGCATTTTTCCCCGATTAAAACAGTCGATTTCTGACGTTTTTCTGAGTTTCTAACGGTTTAGCAGTTATAGGGGGTCAAAATTCAAAAAGAGATTAAATAGAAGTGGTAAAATAGTGGTCAGAATGATCCAAAAACTCCCCTGTACATTCTTAGCCCCAATTTCTACAATATTAACCGAGAACATTTGGGAATAGTCAGGTTGGTGTTAGATTTTAGGAAGTCAAATTTTTTTTTGAAAAAAAATTGAAAAAAATATAAAAAAAAAAAAAAAAAGAAAAAAATTTCTTAAAAAAAATCCCTGTGTCTAATGTTTTTGAAAATTAGATATTGTTTAGAGAAGGGATGGATCTAAAACTTTTATTTAGGATACTTTTAAAAACTAATTGTTTGATTCGAGATACAGCCTCTCAAAATTTGGAAAATTTGAAATTTCGTCGAAAATTCGGCCATTTCCGATAAGCTGTATCTCGAATCAGACAAAAAGATTTTAAAAGTGTTTTAAATAAAAGTTTTAGACCTATCCCTCCTCTAAACAATATCCAATTTTCAAAGACGTACAATCAATATTTTTTTTTTTTTTTTTTTTCCGAATGTGTGAATTTTTCAAAATTGGAAAAAAAAAATTTCGACACCTAGTCAAGTAAGGGCATATAACCTGTTTTCTGTTATGCACACATCAAAACTCTCTAAGCAATTTTTATAGCCAATAGATTTGCAAATATACACACCAAATTTCAGACCAAAAAAATTTTTTAGGCGTCCTCACCGTAGATTTAAACTTACCCTAAATTTAAGAAATTGCTTCTAAACTTTAAATCCCTCGTAAAAACGTTAGGAATGGAGTTTTTTCGTCGGGAAAAAAAGCTATATATACTGAAATTTTCAGGAGAATCGGATAAAAAAATTTTTTTTTTCAACAATGGATCCTTCCCATAAGGGTGTTTTTCACCCTTGTATGTAGTATGCTTCGAACATCTAGGGTGGTTCCATTAATATAGCTCTTCTTGAGAAGGTGAAGTCTTGAGCTTTTCATCTCATCAATTCTCCTGCTCTTACTAGCTCTCTACAATCTCTTTCTGCCCGTAGAATTGTTGCGTTACTCTCTCTTTACTATCGTTATTACAACGGACACTGCTCTTCTAAACTCTCTATTCGCATAACTCCTTTATTGAGAAGAGCTCGTGAGAAACGCCTTTCTACACAGTCTCATCCTTTCTCTGTCCAACTCTCCGACCCCAGACTTAACCGCTATGCTCAATCTTACATATACTTTACTGGTAAAGTCTAGAACACACTCCCTTTGTCTGTTTTCCTAACTTCGTTTGACAGATATACCTTCAAACGTCATGTATCTGGACATGTTGGTCTCCTTCGGTCAATATAGGATTATTCAATCTCCAGAGAAATTTCTTAGGCCTCCGGCTTTTGTTCACCAGAGAATATATATTTATATATATATATATATATATATATATATATATATATATATATATATATATATATATATATATATATATATATATATATATATATATATATATATATATATATAGTAAATGTTAGTTACAGTCTGCTAAACAATATCGTAGACTAAATTTTTTCATTAAAGGTCAATGTTTAAAGTTTGCTATAAGGGAATCGAACCCTGGTCCTACAACACAAAAGAATAGAATTTTACCTCCAAGGAGTTCTCCCGACCGCGCTTGAGCTGTGAAGCAAGATGACCCGGGCTCAGCCCCCCCTTTCCACTCGCAAACTAAACAGTGTGGAAAGGGAGGTCCAAGCCCGGTTCATCTTGCCTCAGGCTCAAGCGCGATCAGGTGAACTCCTTGGAGGTTTTCTTGGGAATTAATATTCATAAGCCTTCTCTTTGGATTTCTCTTTTGAACCGCCAGTAGCGTAGAGGTAAAATTCTATGCTTTTGTGCTATAGGGCATGGGTTCGATTCCTCTATAGCAAACTTTAAACTTTGACGTTAAATTAAAATATATATATATATATATATATATATATATATATATATATATATATATATATATATATATATATATATATATATATATATATATATATATATATATATATATATATATATATATACGTACTAGCAAAAAGGAAGTTGAAAACCTGAAATTGTTCCCACATCTGTTCACAAATTTCGTCTGGAAGAAAGTAACTGGGATTAATATTATAATGGTTGTCAGAAGAAGATTCCACAACGTCTGTGAAAAAGGCATGAAAAGTTTCTTCCAAGCTGGAGTTGAATCTGGAATCCTGGTCAAAAATCCTAAACCTTCGTAATAATAAGGGAAAGAAGAATCAAAATACTTGTGGTGTTTCTCTTGAAATAGGAAAAAATTAATCATTATATCTTTGTTATTATAATATATATCTCTGAACATTCCTTGAAATGTGTCATTTTCTACACCTGCCCATAATTCATCTTCTGTTTCATTCTGAACATTGTATCTAAAATTGAGTGCTTCACTTATAATATGAAGAATATCAATATTTGCTCCAATGCATTTGTCAGTGCCAAAATAAATATACGGAGGATCATCACAAATAGAGGCAAGATATAATAATCTTCCTTCAAAATTTTTACTTCTTTCGGTGAAAATTTCATATTTTTTTCTCGGTAAGTTATAAATCCCTTTAAATGCTTTCCATTGGGAGAAACTAGTTTTATTTATTTGATATGGGAAAATACTGTACGTTTGAAATACGAATTTTTCACTTTTAATAGTCAATTCTGCAATGAATATGTAGCTCGATCTTTGAATTGATGAATCAAAAATCACCTCAGAAATGGATGTTTGATGATCGAGATAAATTATGATTAATTTTACTGGCGCCCATTTAATGTCTATTGTCTTATTTAGAAATAATTCTAATAATATATTTTGATTATAAATAAGGCAAATAGTTGTATATGTATAACCACTAACTATTTCGGTATCGATATCGTCAATATCAAATTCTTGCAGTTCTATTGAAATATGAGGTTTGCTTTTTAAATTCTTGTACAGAGAAACTTCTATCCAATCATAATAATTCGTAACATCTCTATCGTATAGAAGAAATATACTTTCTTCTTTTAATGAATGTGTTAAAATTTCTGTAATAAAACGATCTACCACTTCCTGGTTTTCATTTAGGTTATGAAGATATAAATTTTTGCTGCTCTGAGTCACCAAATTTTTCGATGTTATTTTGGAAAGAACCTCCTTAAAATATGTTTCATTCTGATCCATTTTAGCTTGATAAGAAGAGTTTTTGATGGTTTCAACTACCTTGTATTTAGAAAATGTTTCCAAAACATTGTTCTTTAAAAATGTTGCTTTAATATTTGCTAGACAAAAGCCTAGAATAATGAGAATTTCCACAGAAAACATTTTATAACTGATTTTATTTAGAATGTAATTAGAACAACATTTTTTCATCATAATAACATCAAAATCTATTAATAATAAATATCAATTTATTTATTCCTGAAAAGTAAATAGAATTGTAATAAAATGACATTGTTTTAATCAAAACTTTAAAATAACTAAAGGAATAAATCAGTCGTATTCGGAGAATCGGTGAAAAAAATTTAAATTGTCAATAATTTTCATAATTATTCATTTAACATACAAAATAAATGAAGCATTAATCAAGCTCTAAAAAGTTTATTTCAAACGTTTAATTGCCTACTTGTGTTTTATTGAAATTTCAAAGAAAAACAATGAATTTAATTCGATATGACTTGTAAATTGAATTATGCAAAGATAGTTCTATTTTTCAAAAAAAAATATCTATCATATATATATATATATATATATATATATATATATATATATATATATATATATATATATATATATATATATATATATATATATATATATATATATATATATATATATATATATATATATATATATATATATATATATATATATATATATATATATATATATATATATATATATATATATATATATATATATATATATATATATATATATATATATATATATATATATATATATATATATATATATATATATATATATATATATATATATATATATATATATATATATATATATATATATATATATATAAACTGAGTAACTCTTACTTTAGCATTCAAATTTGTAATCGAACTGACACTTTCCTTTACAATTTTGTATTGCATTTTTAAGAAGAGTAAATTACCCAACGATCATTAACGTTTTTCTTCCTGAATAATAGAAAAAATACATATTAAAAATTGTTTAATATTCTTATAGTCAATATAAGTTTCATAGAAGATTTAAAATTTATGTCACTATTTTTCTATATTTTCAAATATAACTTTTTCAGTTTTTCCAAGTATTTTGAAAATTATACATTATATATATATATATATATATATATATATATATATATATATATATATATATATATATATATATATATATATATATATATATATATATATATATATATATATATATATATATATATATATATATATATATATATATATATATATATATATATATATATATATATATATATATATATATATATATATATATATATATATATATATATATATATATATATATATATATATATATATATATATATATATATATTATATATTATATTATTATATATATATATATATATATATATATATATATATATATATATATATATATATATATATATATATATATATATATATATATATATATATATATATATATATATATATATATATATATATAAGGAACAAGAAGACGAACAACGGTGATGAAAGAATTTTAATTTTAATTGGACGTTTCGGGTTTGACTTTACCCATCATCAGCAAAAATTAAAATTCTGAGACAAATAATAATAATGAAAATTAAAATTTAAAAGCTAAAAGTATTAAAACATAAGTAAAACACAATACAACATAACTTACAATAACAAGCAACGATATATATATATATATATATATATATATATATATATATATATATATATATATATATATATATATATATATATATATATATATATATATATATATATATATATATATATATATATATATATATATATATATATATATATATATATATATATATATATATATATATATATATATATATATATATATATATATATATATATATATATATATATATATATATATATATATATATATATATATATATATATATATATATATATATATATATATATATATACATATATATATATATATATATATATATATATATATATATATATATATATATATATATATATGAAAAAAAAGTCGAACTCCCATACTCCCAAAACCAAACGGAATTCTTAATACGCTTTACTTATTTTTATTAATGACTTATGATGTAAAGTGCATCTTTGTAATAATTCTTGATGCTTCTAGGTTACTAGATAATTAATTAACATTCAATTAAATAAAATAAAAAATCTTAGAGTTGAAATAATAATAGAATATAAGAACGGCTTTCAAATTATTAAATAAGAGATAAGCTTCTCTTATGACGTATCAGGAATTTATTAGAGGAAGGTCTCTAGTGTACCTTCGTCTCCCATTAGAGTGTCTATGCTCCTGCTTCTTCTTCTTTAGACTTCCTTCTCACGTTCCTACAAATTTACAAGCGCTTTTTCTTACATTACCTTAAAAAAACAACAACATTGGCGAAAAATAAAATTGACTCGGAGATGCTACTAGGGGAGGGATCCAAAGAATACCCCTCATCCACTTCTTCCCCCATTACCACTTTGGAGTTGGTGGCCTCCGGTGATGGTTTTGATGCCACCAAGACCTCTATGCCGCCTTGCCCTGGTGCACGATCTTTCTTTTTCCTTAACTTCTGCAACATTCGTTGTCTCCTTACTAATTTCCGCTTTGTCGAACACCACCTCTCTTCTTCTAGACCTCATCTCCTATTCTTAACCAAAACTCAGGTGTCTAAGTGCTCTGACAGCAAGCCCTACTCTGTTTCCTCCTACTGTCTCTATCCTCAATTTTCAGCCAAAGGCGGATGTTGCGCCTATGTGGGCAACGGTGTTGTCTGTTCTCGTGTCCCTACTTTGGAGTCTTCTGAATTCTCTACTTTATGGCTTAAACTTTCTTACAACTCTACAACTAAATTTTTCTCTTCTGACTACTTATCTCCTAACTCTACAGACTATCCAAAATTGTTAAACTATCTTAACTCCAAAATAGAACACATTCTTTTTTCTTCCCCTTTCACCGAAATCATCATATTACGTGAATTTAATGTTCACCACCGCCAATGGCTTTCATCTAGTTCTCACAATCCAGCTGGTGAACTCGCCTTCCAATTTTCTATCCAGAACAACCTTGAGCAGTTGGTGCATCTCCCTACCCGTATCCCTGATCGCCTTGGTAATGAACCCAACATTCTTGATCAGTTCCAAACTTCTTATCCTTTTTCTTACACTGTTAAACTCTTTCCTCATCTGGGTTCATCCGATCATATTATTATCTCTGTATCTTGTCCTGTCTCTTCAAGCCTTCCGCAAGAACGGCCCCCGCCTTCGTCGAGGAGACGTTTCTGGCATTTCGGTGCCACTAACTGGTCTGAC
>SEYY01014388.1:7500-10000 GCA_009176605.1 Armadillidium nasatum | reverse complement strand
TATTACGATTATATTACACTGGTCAACACGATTTTTCTGGCAAAAGGTTTTAAAACAGATTCTAACTAAATTTTGGCTTCTGATTACGAATATGAACTCAGTTTTTGTCTATCACATCAGGATTTCAAGATATGTCATTTTTCAGTTTTTGATGAAAATTACTCATCAGCCTATATATATCGAAGGTTTCACGATAAAAACACGTGATATTTAGTACTACATTTTTTATATTATTAATCAAGTAAAAACAAAGATTACAAAGTTCATGTACAGCAAATCAGATATATTGAGAGAATTAAAATAGAAAATAAGAAAATAAAAAAATACATATATATAGTGCACAGATCAATGGCAAATGGCAGTTATCTGAACTTTCTTTTCTTGGCTGATCTCTGATGTACAGCTTCTGGGTTGTCTCTCATCAAGCTCCAGCAATATCCCGCCATCATATGTGAGTCCCAGCGGCCTTGATAACATTCTTCCATTGTTTTAATGTCCTGGTGAAAACGCTCCCCTTCTACATAAGAATTAATAAATCGAAAATATAAAGAAGAAAAAAAAAAAAAAAATAAAAAAAATTCAAAAAAACACGAAGGACCCCCCAAAAAAAAAAAAATTAAATAAATAAATAAATCAAAATAAAAAGTTACACACTAATAATAATAATAATAATAATAATAATAATAATAATAAAGTTTTAATTTTTGGTTAATGCCTAAATACCTGTAGATACCATAAAATCATTATCCTTAATTAATGCATACAATAAAATGCCACTAAAGTAGCAAAATGGTAAAGCGACTGACACACGAATTTGAAAGCACTACTTCGATCCCTAAAACCGGCCAGACTTTACTTTGATATCCATTAATATTACAAAAATTACGAAACGTACGTTAAAAATGGATTATATTTTTGAAATTCTGGCGAATTTTGAGAAAGAAAAATTGGGAAATAAAAAAGAAATCTTTAAATAATTTTAATAAGTACGAACTATAGTTTTCTGATACATTTTACAAAATCGTACGTTTGCCACTATATCTTTTTCTGAAAAAAAATTCGCGATTTGGAGTAAGATAAATTTCGCGAAGGAATAACAAAATTGTAAAAATGTTAAAATTATTATATATATATATATATATATATATATATATATATTATATATATATATATATATATATATATATATATGGTGTAATAAAGCAGTAGGCTTGTATATCACGACAACGGTCCATCAATCAGTTAGGCCTGTATCCCACGGCAAACGTTGGTCGTTCAGGTTATGTTAAGTCGAACTAAGTACGCTAGAAAACTAAATAATAATAATAATAATAATAATAATAATAATAATAATAATAATAATAATAATAATAACAAATTGTCGTACATAAACCATTTTTCTATTTTTTTTTTAAACTTTTTTTTCAGATCTTTTACAATTTTCTTACTCAAAATTCGCCAAGGATTCCAAAAATGTGATCCTTTCTACATACGTTTAGTAGTTTTTTAAATATTTATGGATATCAAAGTAAAGTCTGACCTTAAACCTTCTTATTAAGTTACCCTCTATAATAGGGTAATGCCCGTGGAATGTAAAATATTATTAAAACAAAAAAGAAGAAAAAGAAGAAAATTAACCCACCAGGAGCTTTATAATCCTGAAGGACAATAACGAACTTTGACCTTTTCTTCAGACCTTCCAAAAAGTACACGACAAGATCTCGAATGTCTTCAATGTTGGGGGACTGGAATGTGAATTCATCGCCACGAACAGTTGACAAAGTAAAAGTATGCGAGTATATCTAATAAAAATAAATAATAATAATAATAATAATAATAATAATAATAATAATAATAATAATAATAATAATAATAATAATAATAAAAGGATTTATACTATTACTGCTACTAATAATAATAACAATAACTATATTAACATTAATTAAATATATAAACTTATTTATTATATATATTTAATTCGTATAGCGAATAACTCGTAAGTCGAGAACAACTTCTTACAGAGCTCTCAATACTACGTACCTTTTCCGTTTTATTGCAGGACACCGTCGTTATCTCTGGGAACGACAACTCTAACAGGACCTATAATATATATATTATATATATATTATATATATATATATATATATATATATATATATATATATATATATATATATATATATATATATATATATATATATTATATATATATATATATATATATATATATATATATATATATATATATATATATATATATATATATATATATATATATATATATATATATATATATATATATATATATATATATATATATATATATATATATATATATATATATATATATATATATATATATATATATATATATATATATATATATATATATATATATATATATATATATATATATATATAATATATATTATATATATATATATATATATATTATATATATATATATATATATATATATATATATATATATATATATATA
>SEYY01014388.1:0-2500 GCA_009176605.1 Armadillidium nasatum | reverse complement strand
GTCAGTTTTATTAAATATTGGAAGACAAGGCTTTTGTTCCATACAAATAAACCAATAAACCAATAAACAAAATATTCAATAAACCATATATATATATATATATATATATATATATATATATATATATATATATATATATATATATATATATATATATATATATATATATATATATATATATATATATATATATATATAAACAATATCTTTTATTATCGAGAACAATTTGATATTTTTTAAATATCGATATTTTTTTTATATATCGGCATTCATAGTTTAAGTATTAACTTTTAATTAGCAGAAAGAGTAATAAAATTTGGCTGATTAAATAAAAAACTGAAATATAAGCCCAAAATAGTTTTTTATTAAGAAAAATGATGAAGCGCAAATTGGTAAGCGCTAATTTCAAAAAACTTCCGGAAAAGCGCAAATTTGCGCTTTTGCGCTCTTAAAAAAGTTGTTAAGCGCAAAATGCAAAAGCGCACATTTTCGAATTTTAGCGCAAAGCGCAAAAGCGCAAATTTTTTATTTAAAGCGCAAATTCCGCTTTTGCGCTTTTGCGCTCTCATTTGCGCTTATGGCCACCTCTGATATATATATATATATATATATATATATATATATATATATATATATATATATATATATATATATATATATATATATATATATATATATATATATATATATATATATATATATATATATAATTTTTTTTTTTTTTTTTTTTTTTACCTTACCCATGGTAGGACTTTCATCCTGTCAGTAGGATCTTTCTAGGAAGATCTTGGGTTTCTTGGGCCCACAGCGGATACCGCTGGCTGGGCCAGGCCTATCGCGGATGCCTGAGAATTTTTTCTTTCATCTTACCACTTTTAAGATTACCACCATACCACTGTAACACTTTTATATATATATATATATATATATATATATATATATATATATATATATATATATATATATATATATATATATATATATATATATATATATATATATATATATATATATATATATAGGGACCGACCGGGGCTGGAATTTTGCCGGCTCCGGGGACGGGGCCGGGGTTCTGGCCGGGGTTGTGTGAAATTTGAAAAGAGGTCAAAAGCACAGAAATTTTAGGCTAAAAACATTAGATATAAGTTTAATTGAGGTTTATTTATTTATAAGAAAGGCGTAGAATAGCCAACATTCACTTAAATTAAAAATTATATGCTTTTTCTCCGAAAAAATTTCAGAAAATTACAGATTTTGAATAATAAAAGTACAAAAATTTGAAAAAAAAATAAAAATATTTTGATTCATAATAGTGATTCAACAGCTTTACATATAAGACCCTAAGGTAAAGTTTGAAAAATGCAAGATATAAAATTATCAATAAAACCTACATTTATACATATCATTCTTATTTATTGCTATGTATCAAACTTCTATCAATTAGCTACATTATTTCAAAATTATTATTTTCGTTTATACTTTCAATCAATGTGGTTAAAAGATCAGCTTCAGCAGTATGGAAGTACTTTACAATGTTTCAGGATAGGCTCGAAATAGGTAAATGTAACATCTGAAGTCAGGAAATTAGAAGAGGACCTCTGGGTGCTATAAATAAAAAATTTTCAACCGAATCAAAAACAAAGAATGAACATTCACTAGCAGAAAAGAAACAGAAAAAAAAGAGAAAATTTTAAAAAACTAAGAAGAAAAAATTTTAATTTTCTTATATTTTCTTTGAAATTTTTTTTATTTGTCTAATTGAGATGAGATTTTCAGTTCATATGCATTTTTCCCAATGTTCTGAGTTGATTTCGAGCATTTTTCTGAGTCTATAACGGTTTGAAGTTATTTGGACCCAAAGATGAAAAAAAATGAATAGCGGGGTCAAACCACTAGTTCACATGAGCTGAAAATTTAACTGAATAACCTTAGTCCCAATTTTTTGCATTAGTGAGAACAAATTTTTGATATCACATCTAGAAGAAAAAGCTATAAGAACTAATTTTTTTTTTTTTTTTGGTAAAAATCCTACCCTTCCGGAGAAAAAAATTATTTTAAAAAAAGGCTACCTACTAATTTCTTTATTTTTGGATATTGTTTAGAGGAGGGACAGGGCTATAATTTTTATTTAGTTTATTATTAAATGCTTTTTAATTGAAGCTAGATATATCCTCTCAAAATTTGAAAATTTTTGAAATTTGGTCAAAAATCTACCTTTTTTGAGAGGTTATATCTCAAAACTCAACGAATCGCTTCGAATAAAGTATTGAGAAGAATTTGTAGCCCCATGCCTCCTCTATGAACTCACTAAAAATAAGGAATGTTATAGGTGTAGTTTTGTTTTAAGTTTTTTTGACCGAAAATGGGATTTTTTTTTAATTTGGTTTCGATAGTTGTTCAGCTTTGGGCTTATAACATTTTTTAAAAACTCTGGAAAGAAATCTCTTTTACAATTTTTTGTTGCCAATAGAATTCTAAAAATACAATACAAATTTCAGGT
>SEYY01014387.1:10000-11968 GCA_009176605.1 Armadillidium nasatum | reverse complement strand
TTATTTATTTATTTGGTCACCGAATGTGAGATTACATATCCTGAAAAAATATTTGAATTTGATTTACAACATTGCAAAACCAAACTGATAAAATGTCTCCTATAATCTTTGTTTCTTTATTAGACAAAAGAAAAAAAGTTTCATCCATTTCTGTAATTGTTCCATGCAACCCAAATTAAATATCAGTTTAAAAGGGAACGTTGAATTAAGAAATGTTCATTATTGACTTGATTTCGAAAATTAGTAATAATGGCGCTTTTAAACGACTTTCAATAGACAATAACAATAAAATTTTCTTTGAAATTTTCCTTTTATTATTTATTGAAGTTTGTGTCTTATGGATTTATTTTCATGGAAGATGATTCAGCAAATTATTATTACTATTTCTTTTTATGTCTGTCATATAATTTTCCTTCCTTCATATATATATATATATATATATATATATATATATATATATATTATATATATATATATATATATATATATATATATATACAGTTGACACCACTCATGCACAGAGCCCTTTTCAAGGAGGTGGCATATACAAATATGGAAGAGAAAGAAACCTCACACAGACCCGAACCTAACGCACATCTCTCAGGTTGTCACAGACGGAAGCGAGAAAAAGAGGAAGATTAAATACAAAAGGAAAATAGATGATGGTAAAGAGTTCCACAAAATAGAGTTGGCTGGAAAGAAGGAGTCACTAAACGGGCAATCCTGGGGTTTACCGCATCGGTATAAAATTTGTATGAAAGGAGGGCTCCTCTTGTGCTCCGAGGGTGATGCTATGGTGGCGGAATGTAAGAGGTCAATTCCCTCGAGCACCTGCCATTTTAGTACCTATAGAAAAGAGATACTGTGGCAACGTCACCCCATAGAGAAAGATGGTCAAGAGAATTTGGAAGTAGGGGAAAGTTTATTAATTTTTTAACTTTAGACTCAACCCTATCCAGAAGAGAGGAGGAGCAGGAGCCCCCCCAAATATGAGAACAGTACTCCATACAAGGGCGAATAAGAGTAGACTTGATGTAACTGCTCTAGAGAAAAAATTCACGCAACCTGAATAGTACTCCCAGATTCTTAGAGGAATCTTAATTAAGCAACCGTTATGATTTGAGGTCTCCAAGACAATTCATTGTTTATGATTAGACCAAGAATGTTAATGTTATCTACAAGTGAGACGGGAGAACCATCGAAGAAAATGGGAAAGTTGGGAGATGTTTAAGAAAGGGAGTAGTATTATTAGTAGTAGTTATAATAGTAGTAGTATTGCCGCTATTGCAGGAATATGCCTAAAGCTATAATTTTAGATAAATATTCCACAGTATTTAATAATGTAATGAACAATGGTTAAAAAAAATATATATTTTATTTCCTTCACAACTTTCTCCTTGTACTGTTTTCAAGTACATCGTTTCAGACCAGCTCAAATTCATACTTTGACTTATATTATTTGGTTCTGAAGATCAGTTGACGTGACACCTCTCAAAAGTAAATTTTTATTGGAGAATCAAATCGAGTTGGAGTCCGTATTCCATCTTCAGGGGCTTGCCTAAAAATGCTCAAACTATGCAAGGATATATATATATATATATATATATATATATATATATATATATATATATATATATATATATATATATATATATATATATATATATATATATATATATATATATATATATATATACATATATATATATATATAATATATATATATATATATATATATATATATATATATATATATATATATATATATATATATATATATATATATATATATATATATTATATATATATATATTATATATATATATATATATATATATATATATATATATATATATATATATAATATATATATATATATATATATATATATATATATATATATATATATATATATATATATATATAATATATATATATATATATATATATATATATATATATATATAT
>SEYY01014387.1:0-2500 GCA_009176605.1 Armadillidium nasatum | reverse complement strand
AAAATTTAATTTATTTATTATTATTTATTTTATGTTATTTATTTTATTCTATTTATTTTATTCTCTATTATACTTTTAATTTATTTATTTATTATCTCTATTTATTTTATTATCTTTATTTATTTATTTATATTATTTATATTTACATGTATTTATTTATTTATTTAATTTTTATTACTTTAATTTATGTTTTATTTATGTATTTAAATATATTATTATTTGATTTATTTATTTATTTATTTATTTACTCTTATTTTTATTATTTATTTATTTGTATTTATTTATCTATTTATTTATTTATTCTATTTAATTGTATTCCCTAAAATTTATTATATAATTTATTATATAAATTTAATTTATTGACTAAGTTATTAATCTCTCGCACACACACCCATATATATAATATATAATATATTTATATATTAATAAAAAATATATATAATATATATATTATATATATATATATATATTGGTTTTAATGATAGTCTACTTTATTGTGTGTGTGCAAACTTCCGTGTACGTGCTTGAGTCCTTGCGTGTGTGTGTTTCTCTGAATGTCTAATTTGAAAGGTCGTAGGGTTGGGGTAGACGGGGACTTTCTATTACATTTGCTAACGTCCGTGGCTTCCATACTAATCTCACATCTTGGAGCATCACCTCTTTAACTCTCGTCTTAACCTTTTGCATCAGTCTGAGACCTCAGCTGGACAGGGATTCTTTCACTAACAATCTTAATGTCTCTAACTACAACTTTTTTCCACAATTTCCACTAAACAGTAGAGTCTCTGCATATTTTAACATTAACATTCCTGTGACACGTCTCTCAAATCTTGAACCTCCTAATTTCGATGTTTTTTGGCTTAAAATCTGTTTTCAGAAAAAGAGGAAGAGGTCGCTCCATCTACAAGGACCGAAATGGAACGATCTGAGAGAATATTAGACGTAAATAAGCAAAGAGAAGGAGATAATCCAAAGGAATGGTGATTGGAGAGCAGCGTCGCATGCCATACCTGATCAAAAAAGTTAGATAAATTTTACGTTAAATAAATTTTACCGTTTTAAATTTAATTTATATTGCAGCAAATATTCGCTTTAATATTAGTTTAGTCCTTGTTCGTTTTAATATTTTTAATATTAATTTTAAAAGTTTGAATAATTTTTATATTAAATTAGTTTTAATGTTAGTCTACTTAATTGTGTGTACAAACGTCCGATTATTCGAGTGGGAGCTTGCATGCATAAGTGTGTGTTTCTCTGAATGTTTATTTTGAGGAGGTTCGTGAGGATTGGGCGTAGGCGGGGGCTTTTTTATTACATTTGCTAACGTTCCGTGGCCTGCTTATCTTGCATCCGTGGAACATCACCTCTTTTATTCTCGTTCTATAACCTTTTGCTTCTGTATGAGACAAAGCTGGACAGGGATTCTTTCACTAACAATCTAAATGTCTCAACTACAACTTTTTCACAATTTCGACTAAATGTGGAGTAAGTGCTGATATTATCATTAACACTCCTGTGACAAGTCTCGTAAATCTTGAATCTCCTAATTTCGATGTTTTATGACTTAAAATCTGTCTTCCTACTCCTACAATTATCTTGTGTTTCTGCTACTGTTCCTCAAATGGAATAGATTTTCCACTTCTTTTTTCAATATCTTACTACTTCTCAAGAGACTGTTGCTTCTTCTCATCCAAATAATGAAGTCTTCTATTTAAGGGTTTCCAACGTACACCACACTGAGTAGTCGGCTCTTCTTATACTGATACAGATGGGAAGGACGCCAAATCATTCAGAATTCTCACCGATCTGGAGCAGTTGATTAGGGAACCCACACACATTCCAGATCGTCCATACCAGTTCTTGAACATACTTGATTTATACTTCTTCACTACTCCTATAGGTAACTCTGACCATAATTTTATAGCTCTTAGTTATAATTTTTTCTCTCCAGCAGGTCCACCATGCCCTAAACCTACTTTCTGGCACTTTAATCGTGCTAATTGGGGGTCAATGTACCCTTTCTTTGCTAACTACCATTGGAAGGAATTCTGCTTTGACTCTGGGTGCGCTTCGTTCACTGCCGAAAATGTTGGGGCCGTGATTGTTGATGGAATGAGTAGGTTCATTCCTTCTTCAATTAAATCTTTTTCTCCTCAAAATCCATGGCTAGATGGCAATTCTTCTCTTTCCATTCCATTCGGGAGAGAGGCAATGCTTATCGTGGATAGGAAAACTCTCTTTCTCCTATCACTCTTACTAATTTTTATTCAGCTTGGAATCGTTGCAGGGATGTTCTTCGACGGACTAAGCTTACTATCACAAAAAGAAAATTCGCTAACCTCCATGGTTCTCCTACTAATAAATATTTCTGGCCTCTTGTCAAAAATATCTCTAATAACTTCTGTAAATCTGCCTTTCCTCCTCGTATTCCCTCTGAAGTTTCTGTAGCTAATAATCCCTCTGAAAAGGCTAATCTTATTCATTTAATTCCACCCTGCTC
>SEYY01014384.1:0-27046 GCA_009176605.1 Armadillidium nasatum | reverse complement strand
AAAATACATTGCCAAAGACATTTTGTTATAAATTCGTTATAATTCAAATTTTAAATGCTTATTATTTATTTTAATGAATCTGAAATCCTGTAATATTCGTAATTTTTTGTGGATACATTTCATGGAAATAAATATTTCAATCACTTTGATACAATGTTAATAGGGACCGACCGGGGCTGGAATTTTGCTGGGGCCGGGGCCGGGGCCGGGGTTGCCTAAAATTTGTAAAGAAGTCAAAAGCACTGAAATTTTAGGTTAAATGAGACTAGATATAAATTTAATTGAGGTTTATTTAATTGTATGGAAGGAGTAGAATAGTGAACAGTCACTTAAATTAATGATTATATGCATTTTTTCCGAAAAATTTCATAAAATTACACAGATTTTGTAAAAGTTTAAAAAAAGTACAAAAAAAAAAAAAACAAATTTTTTCTGATTCATAATAGTGATTCAGTATTTTTACATAGGTAAGACCCTAAGGTAAAGTTTGAAAAAATGTAAGATTATTGTTATTTTATTACTATGTATCAAACTTGTATCATTTAGCTACATTATTTCAAAGTTATTATTTTGTTTATACTTTCAAAATATGGCTAAAAGATCAGCTTCAGCAGTATGGAAGTACTTTACAATGTTTAAGGATAGGCTCGAAATAGCTAAATGTAACATCTGCAATCAGAAAATTACAAGAGGACCTCCGGGTGCCACAAGTTAAAAATTTTCAACCAAAATTTTATGGGGCATCTAAAATCAAAACACAAAGATGAACATTCACTAGCAGAAAAAGGAGACGTCAAAAGAAACAAAAGAAAATATTGAAAAAAATCTAAACTTTCTTATATTTTGTTTAAAAATTTTTGTTTTATTATTTGACTGAGCTGAAATTTTCAGGGTATATGCATTTTTTCCCAAAGTTCTGAGTTGATTTCTAGCATTTTTCTGAGTCTATAACGGTTTTGAAAGTCATTTGGACTCAAACTTGAAAAAAAATAATAACTGGGTCAAACCACTGGTCCTCATGATCTGAAAATTTAACTGAATAATCTTAGCCCCAATTTCTTGCATTGGTGGGAACAGATTTTTGATATCACGTCTAGGAAAAAAAGTTATAAGTACTTGAAAAAGAATTGCAAAAATCGTACCCTTCTGGTGAAAAAAATTATTAAAAAAAAAAAAAAAAACGTTGCCTACTAATTTTTTTTATTTGTGAATATTGTTTAGATTTTGAAAACAATGATGTTCATTCCACTTTCAATACTTATTTAGTACTTAATTCTGTCACATTTAATATTATATTTGCTTTTGTAATTATTTGAAGTCACCATTTATAAAATTTCTTCATTATTTCGATATTTAAAAGGAATATTCAGCCTTGGATCGAGTACCTGTAGAATATCTTTTATTCATTGGCTCTCAGTTGGTAGCACTTTCATCGGAAGGAAAAATTGGGGTTTGGCATGCTATGATTCAGCATTGGCAAATACAGAATGTGTTTCCTATTGCATCTTTAGATACAGCCGGATCATTTTGCTTCTTGGCTGCTCTCAGTGGATCCATATATTATATTGGTAATTATGATTTAAGTATTTATATGCGAAAGAGTATGTAGATTTATGTAATAACAATGTATTTTATAATCATTCCTTTGTGCATAAATGAAAATAGTTATATTGAATTGTTAAAACTCTCAGTACGGATTACTATTCCTTGAATTAAATCGACAAGTTCTTCGTAATATAAATTTGGATCTACAGTTGATAAAAAAGGGTTTCTAGTATGAAAATTTTTTAAATAGAATCTCTTGGATTTTTTTGAATTACTGTGGAAATATCATTTTAGATATTGTGCATTACATATAATGTTAAATGGTAGTTAAAAAAATACTATATTAAATTTTTTGAGCATTCTAGTGAAATTGACTTTTTTTTTTTTTTTTTTTTTTTTGTTGTTGAAGGAAACCTGGGTTCATTGATTTCCACTAATGATGTATCAAGTTAAGTCTAGATTTTCAGGCTTAGTTCGAGACCAAATACAAAAATTATGCCAATTCTATGTGGGCCTCTGACATTTACCACCATAGGATATATATATATATATATATATATATATATATATATATATATATATATATATATATATATATATATATATATATATATATATATATATATATATATATATATATATATATATATATATATATATATATATAAGGGATGGAGCGATACCAAAATTTTAACCGGTACCAGTAATTTTAAACCAACCGATACCGATACCAATTTTTTTTTACTGAACTCATGAAGGTTCAAACAAGATTGTAAATATTTATTGATCATAAAATAAAAGTTTTCTGCTATCTTTAATACCTAGCTATTTTGTAGTCACATTACTAAACAAAACTATTGATAGGTGATTTAGGTTTGGTACCACCAAGACTTTGCATCCGACTTGCCCTAGTGCATGGTCTATTTTCTTCATTAATTTCTGTGACATTCGCGGTCTTCAATACATTTCCATTTTGTTGAACACCACCTCTCTTCTTTCCGACCTAACCTCTTTCAACCCTCCCCTCCCAACTCATTTTTGTTTAAAACTATAATTTCTTCTAAAAAAGTCCATTTCTGCTCTCTCTCTCAGCTTTACACCAAGAAGACATTGGGTACTGATGGTATCCCTCCTCTGGTTCTCAAAATTTGTGCTTTTTTGCTTGCATCTTGCTTTGGAAAAATATATCGTCTCTGTCTTTTCACTTCAGCCTTCCCTTCTCATTGGAAGGTGCTCTCATGTGCCCCTAAAGGAGGATCTCTCCAACCTTTCAGCTACCGTCCCTTCAACCTCCTTTCTCTCTTAAAGTTTCTTATTAAGAGTTAGAAAGATTTCAAATCTTCTAATCTTTGATCGCCAGTATTACTTTTATGAAAAAGGTTCTACTGGTGATTTACTTTCCCTTCTCTCTGACTCTTGGTCCTCCTCTCTTCGGCATTTCAGTAAATCTTTTGGTGCCCCGCTAGACATATCGATGGACTTCGATAGAGCGTTCACAAATCTTTGATTTTTAAATTTGCCTCTTTCGAAATTTATCTCTCTGATTTTCTTTCCTGTCGTTCTATAGCAGCCCTTTTAGACTGCCACAGTTCTTCCTTTAAATCTATTAATATTGGTGCTCTTCAGGGATCTGTCCTAACTCCAACTCTTTTTTTTCTAGTTTTCATTAAAGACCTTCTCTCTATTACTTAATCACGTATCCATTCCTATGCTAATGACTCCACCCTTCATTACTCCTTCCAATTTGAAAGACGCCGCTCTCAATGGTGGCCTTGAAGAAACTGACTGACCTTTCTCATATTTCAATCTGGGGCAGAGAAAATAAGGTTGTTTTCAGTACCTCAAAAATTCAGTTTCTCCATTTTTCCACTCGACACAACCTTCCACATAACTGACATCTTCGAAAACGCAAAACTTAAATCTTTGTCCGTTCTTAATTTTCTAGGTGTTTCTTTTTTCGTGATCTTTCTTAGAAGGAAAACATTACTTCTCTTTCTAAACAAACTTCCAAGAGGTTGGGTCTTCAGAGTCCCCTTCGAAATATTTTTACACCACACGAGATGCTTCCTCTTTATAGTGCTGTTCTTCACCCCTTTATTAAGTATGCGTCACATCTGTATCGCTCATTTTTTGCTCATACCGATACTTCACTCCATCCCAGATAGCTTCGTTCCGAACTTCAATCTAATTAGAAAGGTTAAAGCCAACACCAAGGGTTCCACATATATTTTTACAGTTGAACGTTTCAAACCTTAAGTCCGTCCTCAGCACAATCTAAGTTCTAAAAATTTCTAATTTAAAATACAAACCAAATAAATTCATTAACTATATATATATATATATATATATATATATATATATATATATATATATATATATATATATATATATATATATATATATATATATATATATATATATCTTCTAATAAAAATAAAGAATAATATGATATTTAACATAAACAAAAACCAAGACTAAAGTCGAAATGCAACACCAAGAAATATTAAAAAGGCTGGACTATTTAGGAAAAAGGACTTCATCACTGTGTGAAAAGAACAGTAGAAGAAGCTTGATCATCAATGAGTATAAAGATTCCAATATCCTACGATATCTATAGAGAAATATTATCCATGGTCTCTTATGGCAGAGTGTTAGGTCAGTTCTACTCTTCTATGTTTATATCCTCACTTTTAATAGACCAGTTTGGCCTATACATTAGCTGGCACACTTAAATAAGTAATTATGAGGATCTGAGAAACATTGGATAGATTCCTTATGTCTGAAGAAAATTTTATATTTATAAGAATAAATGGCATATAGCCTCAATACATAAGAATATATATAAGGGATCCTATAATATATATATATATATACTATATATATATATATATATATATATATATATATATATATATATATATATATATATATATATATATATATATATATATATATATATATATATATATATATATATATATATATATATATATATATATGCGACTTCTGAGTTTCTTAGGAATTAGATATTAATAAATTATGGATAAAATGTTTCACTTTCATGTACAAATTAAAATTTAAAATTTAGTTTCTTAACGATTATAATTTGTGTATTGTTTAAAATGAATTTTAAAACTAGTGCCTTCTTCTGTGTATTTAATATTTCTCATCGATAAATCAAGATAAAATCGCTATGTTTTTTTTCTTATTGAATTAAAAAAAAATTTTTTTAAAAGTTTAATTTTTTTTCTTAAATCTCCATAAGTAGATGTGTGTGGTAATTGGATTGAAATTGCTTATGGAACAATTACAGAAACTGTTCGAGTAATTGTACAACATCCTTAAACCGTTGGTCATGGTCAACAGTTGTTTCAAACTTTTACAGTTCACCGTTTTTCTGTCACAACGGTACTATAAATTCTACCTGATAAAAAAAAAATTTTAAGCAGTTTGCAATTAAAGTTAAAATTTTATTATAAAAGATGTTTCCGTTTACATCATTTTAACGTTCCAAAGATTTTTTGTTAAATAAGAACTGAATTTAAATTATGGTAAGAGTTGAAGATTTGCATCGATAGATCTTTCATATCTAATAAAAATTTTGTCATATACCTGAGTGTTGTTAGACAAAGTCGAGTCAGTAAATATCTTTTTCATAAAGAATAATATATGTTGAGTTTAATAAACTTTATTGTGTAAATAAACTATTGAGAGAGGTTTGAGAAATGAAACTTAAATATTTTTTCTTTCACCAGGTAACATTGTGAGAAAAGCTTTTAATAAGTGTATGTAGTGAGTATAATCACGTTCGTACTTGGACTGTTACTCGTTTTCGAGGCATGATCTCAACCCAAAATTCTTACACTTGACGAAGTAGATCCAAATATTCATCATGTGTTGGCAAATGATTGTGGTACGCATTTTCTTTTATGCTTAATAATTACTTTAACTTATATGAATTGAAGTTTAAAATTAAAAATGCATAAGTTTTTATATTTAGATGTTTAAATGTCTCATCTGCCATTATCTTCGGTATTACTACAAAGAGCATTATTTGATAGCTTATCCCAAGGGTGGCCAACATTTTAGATACCATTAGCCAGTTATTTTTGTGGATAAGTTGTAATGCTGCAAAAATATTTGAACTAAAATTTTTTGAAAAGAAGTGTGGGCTGAGGAGACGTGTGAGTGTAAAATATATATACCAGGCGTTAAGGAAATACAATTTAATATACATTTTTATGTGATATTTGTTCATGTTTAGACATGGTTAATTTTTATTTTTTATTTTTTTTATATCTGGGGATAACTTTGATGTAGAGAAAATCATTAAACAAATCGTGATCGATCATTCTAGATCTCTGCTTACTCCTCATTAACTTTATTAATCTTTTTCACACCCATAACTTATTCTGAACATGTAATTTTTTTAAAATTTAAGATTCTCTCTAAGAATTCACAAGGTTAGAGCTTCCAAAATTTTTTTATTAAATCAACATATTTGGAAGCAATCAGGTCTAAAGTCTTGACTGTGATTCGTACTCCAACTGACTCCTCAATTTTTGATCTTGCACACTAACTCTCCCTTAATTATATATTTTCTCTATTTTCAGTACAATAAGTGACAAAAAATAAATTACTTTCATAATTAAAGTAACAAAGATTATACTTTTTATCAAAGGTTAAAATAAAAAATAATATATTTAATAAAAAGAAATGTTACTACAAAAAAAAGTGTTTGTATTTTTCCTTTCCAGTTTAAAATTGCAAAGTATATCAATACAAAAATGAAAAACTTCAAACCTCAAAATTAAAATCTTAAAAACTTAAAACGTTTATCCTTACTAAATTAAAATATGTTGAGAAACATCTTACCAGAAACAATAAGAATTGAATCCAAAATATGAAAACTTCTTAAAAACAGAATTGCTTCTACCAGATTCTCTTTCATAGAAACCCTTAAATATGATATAATTATTTTCAATGCAGAAAAGTCTTTCAAAGTTAATTTGGGTTAGGTGGTAAAACTGCTACAATTCTCAGCAACCTCTGGATAAACTGAGATGTCTTGCTCTATAGTCAGTTTCAGTATCTGGTCATATTTTTCAACTTCTAATTCATTTAAAATTATTGCTTAAATTACTTTACCATTTAAAGGTTTATTTACGTTTAAACTGTGATGCTTTACCTTTGAACTCGCCTTTTCATCCATATACACTTTAAAGGTTAATTATTCATTCGAGGATGAAGATTCTGACACAAAACGGTGTTTAGTTTCTTCATTTGTTCTGGAGAGTTTCAAACAGCACAATTAATCATCTTATACGAATTGCTAATAATTAAGAGCCTCTTTTTTTTCCATTAGCAATTTGTTCTTCATTCAACAAAAGTTGAATCGATGTAATAAGCAGCTAATAGAATTTCCTTCTCCAGCAGAAGACTCTTTTCTTTATTGAAAATGCAGTTTCATCTGCAACTTTGTTTCATTCGATATATCAAGATTCTCCAATCCAACAAGAATCTATCGAGATTTAAATCATCAGATTGCAACTTCTTGGTAACAATAAATGGGTGAAAGCAGACTTTCTAATTGCGTCAGTTGTTGCTCCTGGGGTTTCAGTAGGTACAACATTTTGGATACCAAAGACTTCGAGAAAAAGTGTTGCCTCAAGTAAATATTTGATCATGTAGGCGCCTCACTATCGTGTTGCTTGATCCAAATGACTTTTTTCAGCACATCTTTTTTAAATAGCATTAAGTTTAGTAGGAGCTGTGGCTGCTCCAGATATTTGTCTTAATTTGCTGATAAGAATAGCCTGGTAACAATCTTTCAATTCTCTCTTTTATTGCTAGTTGCAATGTATGGACACTCCAGCACATGTGTTAAATTATAAATAGATAAAACGCTTTTTAAATTTCAAAATCTTTCAAAACCTTCCATTCGCTTTTGAAGATCATCACTGGCGTTATTATTTTATTGGCTTCGTCAGTGCATCGTATATTAATTGCAAAATAGTTGACTATGACGTGCGCATGAATCATTAAATAAAAACTGTCCCTTTAAAATTTTCGAAGTTCTGCCTTTTAATTGTGGACTCATCATTTTCTCTTTCCAGAGAAATTCCGTATCTTTGGGTTATTCTCCATTTAACTATAAAAAGGCTGGTTGTAAAATAAAAAGAGATTAGGATAAATTATTGTTTTACCACCATTTTCATAAGATTTCTTTCGTCATTGCTATAGTAACTTTGTCAGTAGTACAGAATTTTGATATTGGCATTATTCCCCAAGTAGATATCTGATTATTTTTTTTCCTGTGAAGTAGATGGACTATTTGCATTGCTAACTTGGTTATCTTTTCTAAGTACAGTTTCAAAAACTAGGGTAAAAACTTTGTAGATGTCTTTTTAAATTTGATATCCTTGTAAGAACCAGTCATACTACTAAAATTTTCGTCGTATAATATTTTGATATCGTCATTTTGTATAACACACAGATACTCTTGTAATTTACTCGTTTTAAAGTTCTCAAAAATAGCTGATCTACTTGGAACCCATATTTACCATAATGTAATTGTCCAAGGAATATTTTATAGTTTATATTAAGTATCAACAGTAAAAATATTTACGACTTTCGAAATGTAATTTAAAATATATCCCGAAATCTTAAATAAAAAAGTAATCGAATTATTTTTCTATTAATTTGGAATACACATTTAATCACGTAACTCTCAAAACGATAAATTCTGAATTCAAAACCATTTTGACACATAAAGCATTGAGAAATTTATTGAAATAATTTTTTTTGTTCCATAGTAGTAGCATTAAGCCATTAATTTATTGATTTGTTTGGGTCCCTTTTATTGACTGAGGACAATCGCTCTAGCAAGCGAACTTCAAAGGAATTTTCTAATTGTCTTCTAAACCTGTAATTGAGCTCGATACAACATATGAAGTTATAAAATGAGTCACAGGTTGAGTCATGAATCTGTCTTGAAGTTTTTTCTAATTAAAACTAATGTATTTGTCACGACAGGGTACACATTAAAAATTACGTTTATAAAAGTAGTCAAAGGATGATTTCCAAAGTAGGACGTATCTTACTCTACTTTAGTGTTAAAAAAAAAAATAGTAATGGAACGGGGAATATTCTCAATAGTTTTTGCTTGATAAGATACAAACTACTTAGGCTTCAATATAGGTATTTTGCTTTCAATGGCGTTTTATATTATTATTATTTAGGTAAGGTTAGGACGTGTGTGTTTTTCAAACCACAACATTAATGAAATTTTTTTATAAGCATTATTATTATTATCTTCATAGGTATGTTTACTTCTGTTATGTATTATTCATTTATTATTTAAATTCTGTATCATTCGTAATTTCAGAAGTTTTCTTTAACTAGGTCCGTATGGTGAAGAGGATGATGAGCAAGTATTTATTCAAAAAGTTGTTCCTGATATTGATCAGCTGTTTGTGTGGTTAGCCAGCAATGGAAAGCGATATGTCGAGTTTCAGTATTTTATTTTACTTGCTATATCAGTATCTTATTTGAGATCATTTAATCATTTTTTTGATGGGGTTAGTGATTTTTTTTTTTTTTTAAACTATGGTTTATTAAAAAAGGGGAGAAATTAAAAAAAAAAAATTTTCTCTTTCTTTTTTTATATATTAATTAATATATTTAATTTTTTTTATTTTCTTTGGCCATTGTAATAACATTTTAAATTTTTTAAATAAAATTTGATTTTATAAATCTAATTTAAAATTAAAATAATAATAATAATAAAAAAATTTTTTTTAATAAATTTGTAGCAAAAAATTTTTTTGCTACTCTGTCTTGAACCACTCCTTAAAATCAACAACTGCAAAGCAAGCACAATTTACGTTTCTGCAAAAATGCAATAATCTCTGGGCTGGTACTTGCACACCACCTTCTTATATCTTTGGGGCTACAACTATGTCTTAAGCTCTACCATTTCTTTGGCAATATTAAATTACAACATAACAACTACAATGGCCATTGAAGAATAAAAGTACATTATACTTTTTTCTAATATGTTGTTTTCTTTTTTTTATTTTGAGTGGAAAGCCTCGAACAATGTGAAAAGTAGAAATATCACAGAGGCCCAACTATTGTCCAAGAAGACCAAACACAGCAAATAATCCAGAGATCTAAAACTCAAACACAAAAAATTTTCTCTTGTTTAATGCTGTTTAAATAAGAGAAATTTGCCCTTTTATATTATTATTTAATTTAGTAGTTAAAGAGAAAGGGGGTCCCATTATATAATTTGTTTATTTTACCATTAAAACTATATTTTAAAAATTAGATTGTAAAATCAAATTTTATTTTTGAGTCAAGTCAAAAAATCTAATCTAAAGCATCATTTTTTCAGACTTGGCTCAACTATTTTATATGGTAGAATAGAAATACAGAAAAGGAAGAACTTTCAGCGGTAGAAGAGAAAGAATACTCAAAACAAATTTTTTTTTTTTTTTTTTTTGCTTAATGTATAAAGTAAAATTTTTTTTTTTTTTTTTTTTTTTTTTTTTTTTGTACTTTTTTTTTAAGTAAAGAAAGAAAAAATAAGTTGAGTATTACATCCCACTTCTATTTTTTCTTCCATTAAATATAGATTTCTGTATATATATTTGGCTGATAGGCAAAAAGTATTCTAAACCATTTTCTGCTCTATTTTCCTCAAAGTCCAACATTAATTTGAAATGATATTTTATCTTTCTCATTTAGGTTTAATAAAATAGTCATGTTTTCTTTAGATTTAGTTTAGCCTCATGTCTTTACTAATCTTTTTCTTGGACCCTCCTCTCACATCAATTTGTAATGGTATTCTATCTTTCTTATTTAGGCTCCATAAGAATTATTTACTAAAATAGTCCTACTCTGTGACTTTTTTAAGCCTTGTGTCTTCAACATGAGGATAAACTAGACTTTATTGTCCTCTCCACTCAGGAGTTATTTCCCTACTTTCACTGTGGATGCCCTCGCGTTTTACTCTTTGTCGTTTGGTTCAACGGTGTTGCCATAAACACCCAGAATTCAGTCCGTTGTTCCTCATAGGAATAACGGACTGAATTAAATCATAATTAAAATCTTGATTGCCAATGTGAAATTCCTAACACTTTTTCCTATTATATTCAATTGATACTTAGCCCATCTAAGAAGGTTTACCCAAGTCATGCTGAATTGTCATTCAAAATTACTAATAAAAGTAGCCAATGTAATATCATCAGCAACTTAAAACCATACTTTTAATTTCCTTGTCCCAATCATAGGGTTTAAAACAGAAATGGGCTTAGCATAGACCTTTGGAATACCACTCTCTACCAACCTAATGATGATTTATGACCATTAAGTACTACACATTGTCTTATATTACACAGCTGATTTTTATCCAGTTAGAAAGTTCTCCATCTAAATAATACCTTGATAATTTGTGCATCAGCCTAGCATAGGGAACTTTATCAAATGCCTTTCTAAAATCTAAAATCAACAGGCTTCACTTTGTCAATAAAGCAAGTTAAAAACCTTATGTATTCCAAAATATTCATGTGACAAAAACTATCATTCCTAATAACATGGTGAAAGTTACATAATAAATTGTCATTGTGATTCTCTTTTCAAATTTTCAGTATTTCTTCAAAATCTTTACTTTAGTTTGAGCATTCCAACCTATAATTTCCCAAAATCCTCCTTATCTTTTTTTATATTAAAATGTGCTCTTCTCCTGAAAGATAAAAGACCTATTAAAAATTGGTGTAAAGTATGTGCAATGCTATTACTACAATCCTCTTGAATATTACTATATATACCATCAGGACCTGCTAATTTATTTCAATGTAATCAAGTATTCTTTTAATTTCCTCTCAATTTGAAGGTAAAACTTATTCTCTATAACTATGAAACTGGAAATTATTCTCTCTTTTCAGACATGATTGCCGAAACAAAGGCTGCAAAGCAGATATTAAACTGACTTGCTAAGTCTGCACTAGCTTAACTAATTTATTATCATATTTTAACTTGACCAATGTTTCTATTATTGTTATAAACTGAAAAATTTCTTCAAGTATTGTTACGTTTTCCTATTAGATTAATTTTTGCTTGTCTCTAGGAATTTTTGATTCATGATTAAATTCTTTCTTATAATTACTTAAGATTACAAGTCTATTACCATAAATTTTTGTCCTTTTTTCTGATTCTCTATTCAACTACTTATCAGAAGCTTTCTACTTCTAGCCTTAGTAGCTCTTACTATGAAACACTGTGTAAAATTACTTCATTTCAAAACAACAGAACTTTAAACTTCTTATTCCAGTCAATGCCTTCAAGTAATATTTCAGGGTTTCAATGTTCTCCACAACATCTTTCTCTGTTATTAAGTAGGTGTTTGGTATAGTAATTAAAATATAGGAGCCTGCATGAAATTGGTTATCTTGAATATGTAGAAATTTTTATGACTTTACTTCACAACCTATAAGTTAAAATTTAGTAGTCTTAATAACAATAGGAAGTTTTATTTTTTTTGTTAGAGTAGTCTAAATTCACTTTTGTATTCCATTATAAAAGTTTGTAATTTCCTTGTTCAACAAGCTAAGTTATTTTTCAAATAGTATTTAAGTAAATAATAAATTGTTTTAATAAAATGGATGAACCTTGAATAATTAGCCAGTTGTTTGCACAATACATATTTGCACGAAACTTTTAGTAAATTAAGAAAAAAAATTAATATATTGCCACGATTTATCCAGTGTTTAAGCTAACTGATGATTCTTTTGGCAGAGATTACATGGTTTTATGGTAATAAACATGAATGCAAGAATGATTATATAAAACTGATTAATCACCCAGAAAGACTGATTGCAATTTAACATAATTGCTGCAGACTATGAGTTATCTTGTAGTTAGCAAACTGGCCATCTTTTCCATGCATGGGATATCTCTTATTGACTTCTTATTTATCATGATATTGGTCAACTGTCATGTTGAACGAACTATTTACATATGGTCAGGAAGTCATCATTTACATGTTTCTTTACACTGGATACTCAGTATGTTAAATTCGTTACATCTTAGGTAAAACTTTGGTAGCATGGGAATACCACTATTACAAACTATATATATATATATATATATAACATATATATATATATATATATATATATATATATATATATATATATATATTATATATATATATATATATATATATATATATATATATATATATATATATATATATATATATATATATATATATATATATATATATATATATATATATATATATATATATATATATATATATATATATATATATATATATATATATATCACCAACTACATAGATGAAAACCTCACAACAAACGAAATTACCAACCTATCCTCCCTCAAATCAGCAATCAAACATCTCACCCTCACTATCCAGAAAGCAGCCAACCTCTTCCCAAAAGGTCACATTAAAAAATACAAACCAAACCTCACCCCCGAAATCACTTCTCTCATAAAACAAAGAAACGCACTTAAACTCCAAAACAACCACACACAACACACCAAAACACAAATAGAAAACCTAAACAATCAAATATCAATCCAAATAAAAACCCACACAACCAACAACTACCAAAACTATCTCGTTAAAAACTTGGACAACACAAACAGCAAAAGAGCCTGAAAAACAATCCACACCATTCACAATGCAAAACACAACCCACTTCCCACACACGAAACATCAACAAATCCTACAACACAAACCCCCAAAAACAACATAACTTACTGGCCACACATTTCGCTAAACAAAGCCGCTTATCTACTCATCCCCAAAACAGGAAAATAATTTTAAAAAAATGAAAAAACTACACAACAACTTAATCCTCATCACACCCACAAACACATTTAAAACCATCAAAAACTCTCCAACAACAGGAGAAGACAACATATCAAACATACACCTAAAAATCCTATCCAACCACACAACCACATACCTAATCACAATCTTCAACAAATCCATCCAACTTAACTATATCCCTCACCAATGGAAAAAGCCTTAATCATACCTAGACTAAAACCTGGCAAAGACCTATCAAACCAGTCCTCATATCGCCCTCTTATCCACAATCTCAAAACTACTTGAAAAACTATCAAACTCACCTAAAACCTATCCAACTATTAATAGCAATAGACATAAACAAAGCTTTCGATACTGTCCCAAAACACAATTTAATCCAAAAACTCCTCCAATCCAATATCTCAACAAACACCAAGAAATGGATAGCCAACTTCCTATCAGGAAGAACCGCCCAAATACAACACAACGGCCAAAAATCTCGGACCATAAACATAAGAAACGGAGTACCCCAAGGAGTCATACTATCCTACACAGCAGACATCCTTAACCCCAAACAACACCCACCCACATTACAGACCACCAAACAACATCCTTAATGCACCTCCTCCCGAAATAAACCCCGACTTCAGCAACCTCTAAAGACACTCACAAATCTCCTTAGCAAGGTTGAAATGTGGGCACCACCCAGACTTACAACAATACAAACATAAATACAAGATAAACCAAACAACATCTCCCACTTGTACCAGATGCGGAGAGGCCCCGGAGACCGTGTCACACTTTCTATTACGCTGTCCTTCCAACTCTCGTCCCAGAATCTCCTGGGACATCACTACCTTGAATGATTTCTGGACGAGGCCGACTGCGACGGACGGCTTCATTAGCGAAGTGTGGCCACCTCAACGTGGGGTGGTCAGGGAGTGAGAAGGTAAAAAAAAAAAAGGTATATATATATATATATATATATATATATATATATATATATATATATATATATATATATATATATATATATATATATATATATATATATATATATATATATATATATATATATATATATATATATATATATATATATATATATATATATATATTTTTTTTTTAGGTAAGTAAGTATGGAATCTTTTCCTTGACGTGGGGGATCATGATTTTCTTTGGATAAGTGTTCCTCTTTAGTGAATTTTTTTATTTTATGTTTTTCAGATGTCAGAGCAATTTTGTAATTAGTCTTTTTCAGATGACAAATAAGAGAATTAACCTGTACAGTCTTTTTCATGATGACAAATAAGAGAATTAACCTGTACAGTCTTTTTCATGATGACAAATAAGAGAATTAACCTGTACTAGTTAATTTAGTAGTAGACAGGTATTTGAAAAAAGGAAAAAAAAGGGTACTGAAGAATTAATTTAGAAGTTTCTGTTTACAAGAAAAATAAAATCTTAAGAGAGAATATAATCAGTAAACTTTCTTGTCTCATAATCCTTACTTTTACACTTTTCCATTTTTTTTACTTTCGAAAGTGTTTTTGTCATTCTCGGATTCATTTTTATATCTTCATTTTGTGACAGGTGAGTTTTGATATTGTTGTCTTTAAATAAAGTAGAAAACTATATGAATCATATATATATATATTGGAAAGAAATTTCATTGTTTTTTTTTTTCCTGAGAGTAAAAATATAATAACGGGAAAAATTTATGTTGGAAGATTGAAAAAATTGTATAATTGTATGTTGAAAGAAAGAGAGAAATAACAATAAAATTGAATAAGATCAAAGGATTCATCTGAAATAGTGTCAGCCCCTACTCAGGGTAAGTCCATAAATTGATTAAGCTTGTTATAGTATAGAAACTTCAAAGAGAATATTATGAATTACATGTAACAATAAAAGTTAAAGTAAAAACCTTTAATTAAAGTAAAAACTTAATATAAAGTCTAGATTGAATAAGGATCTAAATGTTATAAAGAATAAATTAGAAAAAGTCAAATTAAAAATAAATCAAGTATATAGTCTGATAAACTTTATTGAACTCTGAAAGTGATAATTTATCATCGTCAAATTTGAATTTGTTTGTAAAAGAAATATCATAGAATATGTTCATTTAGATTAGGGAAAGTAAAATTTAAATAAAAAGTGTTTGTTTGCTTTGTTTTTATGGGAACAAGTTGTGGATTACAAAGCCAGAATGGGAATCGAACTAGACCTGGAAGTCCAAATTGGGAAAACTAAATTGGGAGCGACATTAAGGCAAACGTATTTCTTTCTTTTTTATTGTAGCATTCATCTCTACCTATTTTTCTAGACGGACTTCAAATTTTATTTAAATCTTCCCCACCAAAAATTATTTTAAAAACGTTGTTAAAGAGTTCTTAGTAAGCACTAATTTTGCTTAAGGATTGGGAAGTAGAAGGTTCCAATATTAAAGGAAGAGCGGAAGATTGGTAACAGCAAAAATCCGGTCACGTCTTAAAACTATCGTTACAATCGTCCTTGAAGGATATTGAAATTAAAAATAAAAATAGAACCAATTACATTTGCCGAAAAAGAATGAATATCTCCAAGGTAAATTAAAGTCGAGTTTTACCAAATAAAATTTATAGATATGAGTTTTTATAATTATCGGCAAGCAGAGTTTGTCCAATATTTAATCAGGTAATAAACATTTATTTTTGAGTTAAAAGGATATTGAGATTTGAATTCTATCTCATACATTATTATTATTTATTATTATTATTTTCATTATTTCATATTTCAATATTTGTTTTTGTTTTTTGTTTTTTAGAGTTTTTTTTCATCTTAATTTAATACATGAATTATTTTTTTTTAAATAAAAATAAGAATATATAGCTAACGGTTTATCCAAATAAAAAGATCATATCAGTTAGTTAGGTGAGGCCTTTATATTTAAATTTTAGGTGTAGGATTTACTATTAAAAGGTTAGCTGTAAATAAATCATAATTTTAAACGTTTTTCTTATTTGGCATATAATTGTTTCTATATTTTCCATATTATATAATTGTTCCGAGTTGGCTTCATTTTGAGGCATTGCATCAGGAGTTTGGTGAGTATTAAGTTCTTTGCTTTTCCCAAACTTTGGAGGAATTCTTTTATTAATTCTTATTTATATATTTTTTCACCTAGCGGCAGAGTTGGTCACTTTGATGCCCGGAGAGCCGTAGAATCCTCTACATCCATACAATTTCAAGCTTGGTCTCCTGGTGCTATCTAGACCATAAGGAAATGCCTTGAAAGTGCCAGAACCAGGCAGGAGTCAGGATTGTTGGCACTTCTAGTCTAAGTCAAAAATTTCGTAATATATATATATACTCACACACACTTTTAGGGTATTAAAGAAGCAATGACATGCTATCAATTTAAGTGACTGTTATGAAAGAAAACCCAAATATAAGAAAGATGATACAAAATCTTTCAATAATAAGAAAGAGAAAATTAAAAATGTATTTAGGAGTAGCAAAGTAGTTAAGGGTATTTGAAAGTTTTTTATTCATTTATAACAAAGATATTACTTGACAAACCAAAAAGAAAAAAAAAAAAAAAAAAATTTCCTTTGAGACAAGAAAGAATTGAATAGTGAAACATAATAAATCCTTTACCTTCATAAACAACAAACAAAACTGAAGATTGTGAAGATAAAAAAAAACTAATGTATATATATATATATATATATATATATATATATATATATATATATATATATATATATATATATATATATATATATATATATATATATATATATATATATATATATATATATAACCACAAATTATTTTGAAAGTATTGTCATTATTTACTAATACTATTACTACTATAATAATAATTACTATTAAAATTAATCAAAAATTTTGCATAAAATTATGAATCTACTCCTACAATTACTTATAAAATTTAATTCAACACTATTACAGAAATATGTATTTATTGCATGCAAAAAACTTTAAACGAAATAAAAAATAAAAAAAAAGGTATTTTTTTTAACAAACTTTAGAGTGGTTTTTTTAAAAGCATCTTCTACCAGATCTTTTTATCTTTTACAAGATTCTTTAAACATTGATAAATATTTCAAAAACACAGAGTTAGAATCATCTCCTTGTGGAACTAAATGCAGCAACTGAAATCGCAAACAAAATGTTCAAATTAAAATAACACAAAATTTTATTCTTTAGCATTTTATATATTAAAAATGCAATAATTAAAATAACTAAAGCTTTATTTCGATCTATAAAAAAAACAAAAAAAACAAATGATGGATAAACCACAATAAAAGATAGTTTAAAATCATCCACCTGGTAAAGTGAGATACCCTTAATTTAATAGCCACATTTAAAAAAAATAAAATAAATAAATCTAAAAATAAACAATATATGACTATAAAGCTTACTCGAAATTTTTGGTAAATGACGTCTGCAAGTACAATTATTTCGTCATCGTCTGCATAACCTTGACTAGATGGAAAAAAAAAATAATATATATATATATATATATATATATATATATATATATATATATATATATATATATATATATATATATATATATATATATATATATATATATATATATATATATATATATATATTGGAAATTAAAAGCATTAAATATAATAATAATAAAAATATCTAATAGTGAAAGAAATACACAAATGCTTGACATACTGATAAGCGCAATCGCCTCAAAATATATTAATATTTTTCTACACTGAAATCAGTTTCAAAGAATTAAAATTTTATACCTCAATTAAAACAATAATAATAATATATAGGAAAATTTCTCTACCTTCTCAACAGTATCAACAATCTGTGGAACATTAGCCACCTCTTTCTTTGAAAAGACTAATTTTGACATCTGTGTAAGATACTTTTTGGCACCATCTTTTCGATGATTTCGAGGGTTGTAAAGCCGGCTACACACATGCGTAGTTTGTCGAACCGTTGAATGTTTGTGTTTTGCATTTGTTTTATCCGAATGTGGCAAACGTATATGTACACACATTCGTCTATTGGACGAACTTCGTTTGCAGCAAAGTTCGGAGCGGGAATTTGAAATGTTTGTATACAAATATGGATGTTGAGGTTGCAACAGCAGCTTTTATTTTATTGTGCGGAAAAAAATTACAATTACTTAAAAACAAAAGGAAAAGAAGGTGGTGGATGGTTTCATTAAACCAAAATAGAGGAAGGTAGTAAATTGGCCAAAAAATTCTATGTATATAAAGCTTTTATTAAAAAAAAATTGCTGGTGTAGGCATAGACCTAGTTTACTAAGATTTTTCCTACACCCCATAGTTGCATGACGAAATACTTGGAATATAAGTTAACGTAATTTGCTAGTATAATTAAACGTAGAACATATTCATGAATCATTATTATTGGTGGGCCTAAAATTTGGAAATTGCATAGGATGCTGATAATATATTAATTTGGTTTCATGTTGAATGAGAATGCTCAATATATATATATATATATATATATATATATATATATATATATATATATATATATATATATATATATATATATATATATATATATATATATATATATATATATATATATATATATATATATATATATATATATATATATATATATATATATATATATATATATATATATATATATATATAATAAGATTTTTTTTTGACCTTTGATATATTGATACTGATATATCAATACAAATTTTTTTACATTTGTATTATTAATTAGCTTTCATTTCATTTATGCCAATTATTATTATTATTACAATTATTATTATTCCATTTATTAATATTATCATTATTATTATTATTATTATTATTATTATTATTATTATTATTTATTATTATTTAGTATTCTAGAACACTTAGTTATGATATTTATGGTATATGAAATTTATTGATATTATTCCTAAGTGGATTCCATGATCAGCTACCTAGAGGGTCAAGGCTGGCATTTCTCAAGTTTGAAAATTTGACATCAAACATTTTATTAAGTTTTAGTATAGCTATACTATATGTTTATGATTAGTTTGCTACACCTAACATGATGTACAATATCTATTTCATTAAAATATCAATTGTAAATATTTTATAGTTTATTGCAATTTTAATTGTTCAGTTAATAAAAGAAAAGATCTTAATTTACATCATAGCACATTGTTAATATCTATAATTTAATACTTTTAAAAAATTGGAGAATTCATTATTTGTAAAATTATGACAATTTAGCTTTCTCAAAGAAAGTATTTCTTTTTTAGTTGTACATATTGCCAGCCCGGTCAAACATATTCTCAATGTTGGCACTAAATGTAAAAAGGTTATAAGTATTTTCTTACTAAGTTTGAAAGAATTGTTTTTTAAAGTTTTTAAATTTAACGTACTTATTGGCTATGCTTGTATGCATGCATAATTGCATAGGGAAATAGTATGCTATTATGTAAACTTGTTAACAGGTAATTTGAAAGAAATGTTTACGATTTGCATGGTTTTCATTTCAAACTATTTAATTTGTTTAATATTTTGCCACCACCAACAATTACATATATATATATATATATATATATATATATATATATATATATATATATATATATATATATATATATATATATATATATATATATATATATATATATATATATATATATATATATATATATATATATATATATATATATATATATATATATATATATATTATATATATATATATATATATATATATATATATATATATATATATATATATATATAATAATATAATAATATATATATATATATATATATATAATATATATATATATATATAATATATATATAATATATATATATATATATATATATATATATATATATATATATATATATATATATATATATATATATATATATATATATATATATATATATATATATATATATATATATATATATATATATATATATATATATATATATATATATATATATATATATATATATATATATATATATAAACCACAGCATAATTTAATACGCATATGTACAAATTTACTTAAATATCAATAACAAAGTATCAACGAATTGTGTGTACGGGGAAAAAATCTACAACATTCGCTTCTTTGATCTGTGTCAATTTACCGACAAGCGATGGAAAACATTGGAGCATTTGGCAAACCAAGCCAATGACCAAACATTTGCCAAAGGTGTCCCATCCACACATGCGGAGTTCGGCCAAGGATTCGACGAACTCCGCATGTGTGTAGCCGGCTTTAGAAAGAGCATTGCGAATTTTCTGGTTTAAAACCAACAACTCTGCTTCAACAATACCAAACGTATATATATATATTATATATATATATATATATATATATATATATATATATATATATATATATATATATATATATATATATATATATATATATATATATATATATATATATATATATATATATATATATATATATATATATATAATATATATATATATATATATATATATATATATATATATATATATATATATATATATATATATATATATATATATATATATATATATATATATATATATATATATATATATATATATATATATATATATATATATATATATATATATATATATAGGACCGGGGCTGGGGTTGCCTAAAATTTGTAAAGTTTGGATTTGTGTTAGGTAGTCTTGTGTGAGAGATGTTGCGGTGGCGAGGTTTTTGTGAGTGGTGGCAATAGTTATGTCGTCGGCGTATGATGTTATGCGGGTGAAAGTTGTTTGGGGTTGTGGGAGGTCTGCTGTGTATAGGTTGAATAGAGTGGGGGAGAGTATGGCTCCTTGGGGAACTCCGTTCCTTATGTTGATGGTACGTGATTTATGGCCGTTTTGTTGTATTTGGGCGGTTCTTCCAGATAGGAAGTTGGCTATCCATTTCTTAATATTTGTTGGGATGTTGGATTGGAGGATTTTATGGATAAGATTATGCCTCGGGACAGTATCGAAAGCTTTGTTTATGTCAATTGCTATTAATATAGTTTTGTGATATGGCTTTTGGTTTAGTCCGTTTATTATAGGTTGGATGATGTTGGTAAGTGCAGTGGTGGTGGAGTGGTTGGGTTTGAACCCGAGTTGGAAGTTTTGTTGTGGGATGAATTGGAGGATAGAATTTAAGATTAGTTTTTCAAGAAGTTTTGAGATGGTGGATAAGAGGGAGATTGGGCGGTAAAGAGGAGGGGTTTGAAGAGTCTTTGCCAGGTTTTAGTTTAGGGATGATTAAAGCTTTTTTCCATTAGGGGGGGGGGGGATATAGTTGAGTTGGATGGATTTGTTGAAGATGGAGGTTATGTATGTGGTTGTGTGGTTGGATAGGTGTTTTAGGTGAATATTTGATATGTTGTCTGGTCCTGTTGCTGGAGAGTTTTTGATAGTTTTAATGGTGTTTTGAGTGTTTGTGGGTGTGATGGCGTTTAAGTTGTTTTGGTTGTTGCGTAGCTTTTTCAGTTTTTTTATTATTTTCCTGTTTTGTGGGTGGGTAGGTAAGCTACTTTGTTTAGCGAAGTGTTTGGCCAGTAGGTTGATGTGTTGTTTGGGAGTTAATGGGGTTTGTGTAGTGGGATTGGTTGGAGTTTCGTGAGTGTGAAGTGGGTTGTTTTTTGCGTTGTGAATTGTGTGGATTGTTTTCCAGACTCTTTTGCTGTTTGTGTTGTCCAAGTTTTTGATGAGGAAGTTTTGGTAGTTGTTGGTTGTGTGAGTTTTTATTAGGGTCGATATTTGATTGTTTAGGGTTTCTAATTGTGTTTTGGTGAGTTGTGTGGGGTTGTTTTGACGTTTTAGTGCGTTTCTTTGTTTTATGAGAGAAGTGATTTCGGGGGTGAGGTTTGGTTCGTTCGTATATATATATATATATATATATATATATATATATATATATATATATATATATATATATATATATATATATATATATATATATATATATATATAATAATAATAATAATAATAATAATAATAATAATAATGCAAAATATAAAAACCATATGGCTGGTAGAGTTAAATTATATACAAATTTTTTAAGAAAAGTTGAGTATAAGGACTCGAACCCTGATCTCTAAGTTGGTAAGAAAGAGTGTTACCTCCAAACCTCGACAGTATCGCAGATTGAATGCTCATGAACAAACCTGTCATACAAATTATCTGAAAGGACTTCCCCGACTGCAATAGGATACAGGGCAACAGCCAACAGGTCAGTTACGATCTTCTCTAACAGATTATTAAATATATGCGCGTATTAAAACCACATGAATCGTGAAGTTAAATTATATACAAACTTTTTAAATCTGCTTACGATTTCAAATTTAGGGACTATGGGGAGTGGTGCCACTTGAAGATTTCTAAAGCTTTTAATAAGGTATAAGGTACAGTCACTACTTAAACTTCCTTCTTTTCGTTTCCTGTTTTTCTTTGCTGACTAATGGCTAATTTTTTTCAGATCATTTCATCTCAGCACTTCCTACTTTCCTATTATTTATGGTGTTCCTCAAGGTTCTGTTCTATCTCCGACTTTATTCTTACTTTTCATTAGTGATCTTCTGAGCTGCAATTTGAACTCTGTTCATCTTTATGTTTATGACTCAACTCTTCATCCTTCCACACATTTCAAATCTGCTACTACTTTTGCATCTACAGTTGCTTCTCAACTTCACCTTTCTTAATCTATTTTTGCTGATCTGGATGTGATTTCCAGGTAGGATTGCCTCAACCTTGCGAAATTCAACTCTTTTTAAAAACTCAACTTTTTCCCATCTCCTTCCTAACAACACATTTCAACTCTCCTATTTCCTTCAACGTTTTTCCCATCATCTCATCTGCGAACAACATAAACATCCTCGGTCTGAACATAAACCATAATTTGTTTTGGAAATCATATTTTATGAATTTTTACTAATATTGGCTTCAAGGAAACAGAGTTAGTTATGTTCACGTTGTGAGAATTATTTTCTTTCAAACAGTTACTCCACTTCTATATGGGTTATGTCTGGCCTTGCAGGGAGTACAGTTCTCATATTTCGGGGACGTCCTTTCCACCCTTCTTTTGGATAGGGTTGAATCTTAGCCTAAATGACTAATAAACACTCCTACTTTCAGCCTTCCTTGACCCTCTACCTCTGTAACTTAACGATAGAACACAATCTCTTTTCTATAGGTACTACAGCAGCAGGTGCTCGAGTTAACTAACTTTTCACATTCCATTGCCTTCGTAGCACAAGGAGTGCCTTGCTTTCACATTTATTAAATGGGAATATTGGAATCTCCAGGCTTGACCTTTCTATTCATCTCTGTTCTGTGGAACTCCCTCCTGCATCTGTCTTTCAATCTTCCTTTCTTTAAAGCCTCTAAACTTGGGTGAATTTTCTTTTATTTTAGCTAGTGAGAGGAGAGACAGAGAGAGAAGAGATAGAGAGAAAGAAAGAAAAAAGAAAGAAAGAAAGAGAGAGAGGAAAGTTAGAAAAAGAGAAATCAGAAGCATTAACATATTTAATAAAAAGGAATCTTTAGAACTGTGAGAAAATTTTTCTGAATGATAACAGAATAAAATATAAGGCAGTGTCAATTTCTGAAATTTGAAAAAAAATCATAATTCCTTAAGAGAATTTCCCAGTGTTGAATTTCACAATAATATCTAAGAGTTAAAGAGAAGTTTTCCAAAAAAGAATCAATTTCTTATTTATTATTTTTAGTCTAAGAATTTTTATTGTCATGTTAATATTCATTTATACATTTCAATTTTATTTAGTTTTTTGTCAAATATTTACTTACCATTATAAGTTTTACACACTACTAATTAATATTAGTCTTTGCTTAACTCTAACAATTACTACAAATGCCAAATTCAAAACTGAATTCAATATGCATAGTAACACCAAAAAAAAAAAAAAAAAAAAAAAAAAAAAAAAACTCGAGGTATGAAGCTCCTTTAATGATAATAATTCGGGATGGAGTGAAGTATCGGTATCGGTAAATATCGGCATATTTTTAGGCATCGGGAAAATTTTTAGGTATCGGTATCGGTAAAAATTTTGGATAATAATAAATTATCAGTATCGCGATAGTAGTTTCGGCAGTATCGGCATATTTTTAGGTATCGGTATCGGGAATTTTTTAAAGTATCGGTATCGGTATCGCGATAGTAGTATCGGCAAGTATCGAAATATTTTTAGGTATCGGTATCGGGGAATTTTTAAGTATCGGTAAAAATTTTGGTATCTCTCCATCCCTAATATTAAAAAAAAAACCAACACTCTCATCCATAAGCTTACTCTTTCCCGATTGTCTGCTTCAATAAGTTCTTTGAAATTATCCAACTTTTCTCAATTTCTCTTTCCAGCTTTGATTTATCTTCTTTCAACTTAGGAACTAAAACCTGCAATCACAAAAATACTCATTCAATACATATATATATATATATATATATATATATATATATATATATATATATATATATAATATATATAATATATATATATATATATATATATATATATATATATACTATATATATATATATATATATATATATATATATATATATATATATATATATATATATATATATATATATGAGATTAAAAAACTAAATATTTTTTTGACCCACAAATTTTATCGTTTGTCTTTGTCCAATTATTTACTGTAATGGTGATTTAAACTTTAAAGGGTTTATGGTATACAGTTACAGATGGGTACCAAAATTTTAACCAATACCAAAATTTTAAACCACCCGATACCGAAAAGGCGAATACCATTAAAGATACCTTTAGAACTTACTGGTACCGATACCAATTTGATTTATTTATTTGATTTTTTTTTCACAGACTTTCTGAAGGTTGAAACATAGTTGAAAAATAATAACTAAAAATTTAGGTTTCCTCATATCTGAAATATGTAGCCATTCTGCTGAAGCTAAATTGCTACACAAAACTATTAAAAATGAAACTGCAAGTTTATCAAAACGGTTTAAATCCCACAAGCCTCTCTCTCTCTGAATATATATATATATATATATATATATATATATATATATATATATATATATATATATATATATATATATATATATATATATATATATATATATATATATATAATATATATATAGGACCGACCGGGGCCGGGGTTCTGGCCGGGGTTGCCTAAAATTTGTAAATAGGTTAAAAGCGCTGAAATTTTTGGTTAAAACAATTAGATATAAATTTAATTGAGGTTTATTTAATTATAAGAAAGGCGTAGAATAGCCAACATTCACTTAAATTAATGATTATATGCATTTTCTCCGGAAAAATGTAAGAAAATTACAGATTTTGTTTAATAAAAAGTACAGAAAAAAAATAATTTTTTTTTGATTCATAATAGTGATTCAACAGCTTTATCTATAAGCCCACAAAGTAAAGTTTGAAAAAATTTAAGATGTAAAATTATCAATGTAACCTATATTTATTCATATCATTGTTATATCATTGCTATGTATCAAACTTGAATCATATAGCTACATTATTTAAAAATTATTATTTTGTTTATAGTTTCAATCAATATGGTTAAAATATCAGCTTCAGCAATATGGAAGTACTTTACAATATTTCAGGATAGGCTCGAAATTGCTAAATGTAACATCTGCAGTCAGAAAATTAGAAGAGGACCTCCGGGTGGTGCAAGTAAAAAAATTTTCAACCAAATCTTTATGGGGGCATCTAAAATCAAAACACAAAAATGAACATTCACTAGCAGAAAAGGAGTAGTCAAAAGAAACAGAAAAAAAAGAGAAAATTTTAAAAAAGCAAGAAGAAATATCTTCATTTTCTTATATTTTGTTTTAATTTTTTTTTATTATTTGACTGATTGAGCTGAAATTTTCAGGGAATATGCATTTTTCCCCAAAGTTCTGAGTTGATTTTGAACATTTTTCTGAGTCTATAGCGGTTTTAAAGTTATTTGAACACAAAGTTGGAAAAAATGAATAAAGGGGTCAAACCAATGGTCCACATGAGCTGAAAATTTAACTGAATAATCTTAGCCTCAATTTCTTGCATTGGTGAGAAAAGATTTTTGATATCACATCTAGAAAAAAAGATATAAGCACTTGAATTTTTTTTTTTTTTAAATCGTACCCTTCGGAGAAAAAAATTATTTAAAAAACACTCTACCAAATTAATTTTTTTATTTGAATATTGTTTAGAGGAGGGACAGGGCTACATTTTTTATTTAGTGCATTTTTAAATGCTTTTGTTTGAAGCTAGATATGGCCTCTCAAACTTTTGGAAATTTTTGAAAATTTGGTCAAAAATGGACCTTTTTGAGAGGCTACATCTCGAAACCAACGAATCGCATCGAATAAAGTATAAAGAAGAATTTGTAGCCCCATCCCTCCTCTATGTACCCCCCTAAAATAAGGAATGTTATAGTTATAGTTTTGTTTTAAATTTTATTGACCGAAAAGGTGGATTTTTTTTTCAATAGTTGTTCAGTTTTTGGCTTATAACATTTTTCTATAACTCTGGAACAAAGTCTGTTACATGTTTTCGTTGCCAATAGAATTATGAATACACATCCAAATTTCAAGTTATTCCGAAAAGTGGTTTGGCCCCGCCATTCATTTTAAAAGGG
>SEYY01014383.1:0-5000 GCA_009176605.1 Armadillidium nasatum | reverse complement strand
TATATATATATATATATATATATATATATATATATATATATATATATATATATAAATATATATATATACAGTTTTTTCCACATCGGAAAGGGGTGCCACTGCCCTCCCTTGTTCCCTCCCCCTCTGAATACTCCCAAGTACAGGTATATATACTATAATTAAAACATAATGATAGAGAAATTAATGTCAAAATGAAATATAAATAATGGTAATGAATAGTTCATTGTTTCACTGAAAATTATTATTTGGTTCTTCTAAATACGAATGTTCACCAATCGTCAAAGGACAGTTGTTGTTTAGAAGCGGGAACGTTTTCTTCCACTTTCATTTGCTATTGAAATAATAATTCTTCTTTTTAAAAAAACCATACCAAAAAGTTTTCCAGGTAAATAGTGTTTATATATATATATATATATATATATATATATATATATATATATATATATATATATATATATATATATATATATATATATATATATATATATATATATATATATATATATATATATATTAAGGTTGGCCGACGCACCGGGTGCGGTGCGGTGAAGGTGCGGTGCGTGGTGTGGTCATTTTGGTGCAGTGCTGTTCGGTGGGCAAAATATTTTCAGCAACCCGGTTCGGTGTGGTGTGGTGCGAAAAAAAATAAAAGTGAGGTTCGGTGCGGTGCGGTGCGGTGTGGTGCGTGGTGGGGCCTCTGGTGCTCACCTCACAGAAGTTGATGTATCCTGCGATAATCATCTGTTCGTCTATATATATATATATATATATATATATATATATATATATATATATATATATATATATATATATATATATATATATATATATATATATATATATAATACATCACCACCACTCACGGGCAAAGCCCTATTCAAGGAGAAGGTGTAGAAGAATAAAAATGAAGTAAAAGTGTAAAAAAAACAAAAAATTAAAAACCATCCCTTCAGGTTAAACCTAACGCAAATTTCATAGGTGAGCGCAGGCGCGGGCTTTAAAGAAATGTAGATTAAATTCGAAGGAAATACAGAAGATGGGAGAGAATTCCACAAAACAGAAGTAGCAGGAAAGAAGGAGGCACCACAGCGAACAAGCCTGAAGTTGCCTATGCCCACGTAAAATTAATGCGCTGACATTGCACCTCTCGTGCTGCGAGGAAGCCGTAAAGGTGGAGGTATACGGGTAGATAGTTGCCTCGAGCATTTGCCGCTGTAGTATCTATAGAAAAGATACAAGGCACCAACGTCAGGTCGCAAAGATAAAGAGTCAAGAGAGTTAGAAAGAGCGGGACAGTTTATGAGTCTTTTAGCCTTTGACTCAACGTTATCCAAAAGACGAGTAAAACCTGAGCCACCCCTGATATAAGAGCAGTACTCCATACAAGAGCGGATGAAACCCTTGTATAATTGGAGTAACTGCGAAGAAGAAAAAAGTTCTCTCAGTCTAAACAGAATTCCCAGCTTCTTTGAAGCCGCTCTAGCAACCATTGTGATATGAGGTTTCCAGGACATTTTTTTGTTTATGTGAAGGCCAAGGATGTTTATTTTGTCAACAGGAGAGATGGGAAAACCATCGAGAAAAATAGAAAAGTTAGAAGGTGTCTTTTGAGAGGAAGATTTTTAGAAGTTGTTTTTAAAGAGTTGAATTTTACAAGGTTGAGACGACCCCACCGGGAAATTCTATCCAGATCTGCAAAAATGGAATCGGAAAGATGAAGACGAGAAGGAACTCTAGATGCAATGTAAGGAGCATATTTGAAATGAGTAGAAGAATGGATGGTTGAGTCATCGGCATATAAATGGATAGGGTTAGATGAACAGCTGAGAAGATCAGTAATGAAAAGTAAAATAGAGTAGGAGACAAGACAGAACCCTGAGGAACACCACAATTGACAGGAAAGGAAGAAGAAAGCTATACGTAAGTAAGCAGAGAGAAGGAGGAAACCCAAAGGAAGGGAGATTGGAAAGCAGTGTCGAATGTCATACCCGGTCAAATGCCTTAGATATGTCAAGCGCCACCACTCAAGTCTCCCCATGGTCCCTAAGGGCAGAAGACCATAGATTTGTGAGATGGGGAAGTATATCACCAGTAGATCTCGAACGCCGACAGCCGCCATACTTATGATCTGAAAGAAGGGAATGAGATTCGAGATGATCTAAGAAGTGAGAGCTGAGAAGGGTTTCTAAGATCTTAGACAGAATACAAGTGAGAGCTATAGGGCGATAGTTGGAAGGATCAGAGTGGCTACCTTTCTTCGGAATAGGTTGTACTAATGGGCGCTTCCAACACTTGAGGCAAATCAGATCAGAGAGAAAAGTTGAACGAGGGACGGAGCCAGCTCAGAGTCACACTCCCTTAAAACGCGGGGAGGAATGCCATCCGTGCCGCTTGGCTTCCTAACGTTCATATATATATTATATATATATATATATATATATATATATATATATAATATATATATATTATATATATAATAATATATATGAGTGCCATGCACTCACATCAATTTTGTGTGAATATTGCAAACTCTTTGCTTGTCATTTTTCGTGTTCTTTCTTATATTAACATTAATTTACTTTCTTATATTTACTCTCATTATTTAAGGGTCTTATCCACCATGTATTGAGTATTGTTCTCTCATTGGGGAGGCGGTTGTGTGTGAGAGGGGGGGGGGAGTGGCTCTAGCTCTGCTTGTCTTTCGAAAAGGGTTGAGTTTAAGGGGAAAAACAAATAAACTGTTCCCTACTTTCAAACTACCTTGAACCTCTGTAATGAGTCTGTATCTGTCAAGTGACTTTGGCACACAATCTCCCAGCACGAGGAATGCCATGCATTCACATCAATTTTGTGTGAATATTGTAAACTCTGTGCTTGTCATTTCCTGTTCTTATATTTCTTTAAATTTTAACTTTGAGTTTTTACTAATATTTTAAAATTTTTAATTTAAATAAAGAAATATCAAGTGCATTTCTTTCGAATAGGTAATGAAGGAATATATATAAATATGCTGTTATAGATATGATATATATAATATATATATATATATATATATATATATATATATATATATATATATATATATATATATATATATATATATATATATATATATATATATATATATATATATATATATATATATATATATATATATATAAATATATATATATATATATATATATATATATATATATATATATATATATATATATATATATATATATATATATATATATATATATATATATATATATATATATATATATATATATATATATATATATATATATATATATATATATATATATGTTGATAAATGGGAAATGTGCCTCAAGAATAGCAAGATGCGTGTGTGGTCCCCTTGTATAAAGGAATGGGTGATAAATTTGAGTGTGGGAGTTATAGGGAGATAAGTTTGCTTAGTGTAGTGGGAGAAGTGTATGGTAGAATTTTATTAAGAAGGAAAGGATTTAATGGGTTGATAGGAGAGGAACAGGGGAGTTTTAGAGAAGGAAGGTGGTGTATGGACCAGGTTTTCACTTTAAGAATGATTGAGGGATACAGGAAGGACGTGTTTGTGTGTTTTATGGATCAGGAAAAAGCTTACGATAGGGATGGACATGAGTAAACTGTGGGAGGTTTTGAGAGAGTATGAAATTGAGGAGAAGGTACTGGAGTGCATTAGAGCATTTTATAGGAAAAGTAGAGCGCTTGTGAGAGTAAATAGAATGGAGACTGAGTTTTTTGATGTGAATAATGGATTGAGGCAAGGTTGTGCAATGTCTCCGGGGTAATTTAATTTACTTATTGACAAAGTGTGAGAATGATTTAAATGGTGGGTAGAGTGATGAGAAGGAAGGAGCAACAGGGTGTGGGATTCGAATATGTTGTTATATACGAATGATGCTGTACTTTAGGTGGGGACACAGGGGAAGTTCAAGGTACTGGTGGAATAATTCTTAAAAGGATGTGACGAATTGGGCTTAAAAGTAAATGCTGGTCAGAGTAAAGTGTTGTGGATGACAAATGGAGATGGAAGTATGGATGAGAGAGATGAAATGCAAATTAAAGAAAGGAGGGAGAGTTGGAGTGGGTTATTCATTTATAAATATTTGGGGGTGAATTTAGGGTAGTGGGATGATAGTGAGGAGGATGAAGTGGGGAATAGAAAAAGAGAGAGGGAGAAGATGTTGGGAGGTTTGAGAGATATATGGAATAGAGGAAGATTGCAAGAAAGGTGAAGGTGAAAATGAGAGATTCTGTATTCCGTTGGTTATGTATGGAAGCGAAGTATGGAGTTTGAAAGCGAGGAAGAGAAAAAAAAGGTTGAAGCTTTCGAAATGAAAGATCTGAGTATGGTGTGTCAGGAAGGGGTAAAGTCAGGAACGTTAGATTAGTCAGATGTGTGGTTGGAGAAGGAGTATGGTTGGGAGAGCTGAACAGAGCATCTTGAGATGGTTTGGGAATGTTTGTAGGATGAAAGAGGAGAGACTGCCAAAAACAGTATTTGTATCAGAAGTGGAGGGTGTGAAAGGTAAGGGGAGACCGATAGGAGGCTGGATGAGTGGGGTTATTGAGTTTTTGAGGGACAGGTGGATCTGATGAGCGGAGGTTGTTCTGTTGACCGAGAATAGGAGTGAGTGGAAAAGATTGGTGAATGGGTTAGGGTTGGGGAATGGATGAGATCTGGTGTAAACACCACCCCATCATTGTGGGGAAGGGTGTGAGGGCAAAATTTTTTAAAAAGTATATTATTATTATTATTATTATTATTATTATTATTATTATTATTATTATTATTATTATTATTATTATTATTATTATTATTATTATTTTAAATTCCTCAGATTTTCACTACAATGAAGTCGATTCGAGCAATTTTAGGATTTGTTTTTCTCTTCTCGTGTTTTTCCTCTTCCTTTGGTAAGATATTTATATATATATATATATATATATATATATATATATATATATATATATATATAATATATATATAT
>SEYY01014380.1:0-10662 GCA_009176605.1 Armadillidium nasatum | reverse complement strand
GATAAAACTGTAAATAATCTTAAGAAACTGCCATTACGAAAAGAACAAGTATCCCAATTTCTCCAAAATTCTGATGAAGAGATATTGTTAAATTTAGTTAACAATAATTCCCTATATTTCTTACGCAGATTTAAAATAGGAAATTTTTGCACCTGCATCCATCCATCTCAGTGGGTTAATTGTAACGAATATCAGCAAGGAAAGCTTCTTGTTCATAATTTAAAGGTAGTAAATGATTCGGCCGAAAGGGGTATAAAACTAATTCAAGATTTCAATGAACAAGGTTACAAATGATGAGGATCAGAAACAGTTTCTATTGCAAGTAATTCATAAATTTACATTAAATTCTTAAAGTAAAAATAATAAATAACTAGATTAATTTAATAAAATACATTTCATTTTCAGGCGGTCCAAGATTATCGTCGAACATATCCTCAGTCAACAAGAGAAGTATTACAGAAGCAGTTTCAATCATAAATATAAACATTGTATTTATATTACTTTCTAAGTGTTATATTTTTAATAAATGTACTAATGAAAATAAAAAGTTTAAAATCAATTGAATAACAAATTTGACGCGTTTTAATCCTAAAAATATGAACAAATCATAAATTCGACAAAACCTAAAAAAAAAAAAAAAAAAAAAAAAAAAAAAAAAAATTCGAAGAAAGTAGGTGCAGAGCGCTACAAGTTATTATTATTTGTTTCAGCTAAAATTTTCCTAAAACAATTTTTAGGCCAAGTGGAACAATATTCCATCCGGCACTCCCCAAAATAACCAACTTTGAAAATAACGGGCACTCCTATATATATATATATATATATATATATATATATATATATATATATATATATATATATATATATATATATATATATATATATATATATATATATATATATATATATATATATATATATATATATATATATATATATTATTTAATTACAATGCTATAAACGCATCAGTAAATATGTATAAAGTGAAAATAGAAACTTTTATGGGAATCCTTCTCTGTGGTCGAACCACCGCCTGTTGCGACTGAGAACGACAAAGACTCGATGCTCTACCGCTGAGCTATCCACGAACCCAAAAAAGTTTGTTTCAAGAACAGTTTCAAGCATAAGAGCTCCCGTCAAGGAGCAGGGAACAACAGGGTGAAAACCTGATCCTTGACGGGAGCTCGTATGCTTGAAACTGTTCTTGAAACAAACTTTTTTGGGTTCGTGGATAGCTCAGCGGTAGAGCATCGAGTCTTTGTCGTTCTCAGTCGCAACAGGCGGTGGTTCGACCCCAGAGAAGGAATTCCCATAAAAGTTTCTATTTTCACTTTATATATATATATATATATATATATATATATATATATATATATATATATATATATATATATATATATATATATATATATATATAGTGACCTAACTATCTCTGTCTTGACCAATGTATGGTCCAGGAGGTCACTACACTTTGTTGCAGCAAAGGGGATCGTCAGGAAGGCTGGGTGTTTCCTAATTCCCTTTGTGGAATGCCGACTGGTAGGCGTGTGGTAGCCACCACTTCTCTTCAGGCCCGTGGAACGTCTGCAGCCTCAGGTGGAAGGCCACTTCAAAAGGTGAACCACAGTCGAAGGCAAAAGGAACTGCCAAACCGGGTTTCCTTTTTGGGTAGCAGAGGCGTTGGAACTTCTTCTTCTAAGGGCAGCTTCTTTGGACTTCTGCTTGGGACTGCTTCTTCTAGGTCTTCTGTTTGGGACTGCTTCTTCTAGGGCTTTTGCTTGGGACGTCTTCTTCTTGGGCAGCTTGGCTTAGAGGCGGATTCTTCTTCAGCTCCTCGGAATAAAGGGAAAGGTTACTACTATTTCTTTGCCTTCTGAAATTATCTCAGTATTTGGGAAGGTGTAAGAAAAGTAGAGAGTTTTCCACTTTATTTATTATTTTTATCAAAAATAGTTAACAAAGTTATGATTAATAAAGTTTTACAAATTGACATTTAAATAGTATACAAAATCTTATTTATTTAAATCAGAAAACATTATTTTATAATAAATTTAAATTTTACATATAAAAGTACATTATAATTTAAATTATGACATAAACATTTATTTTATTAAAAATAAAGTACAAAATAATATAAAATAAATACATTTTTACATTTTATAATAGTTTCTCATAATAATTTTATTTATTTCAAATTTGGCGCTAAAATATTTGAGCGGGAAAGCTAAATCTAGAACTAGGTCTACAGTCATTTAATATTTTGTTATGCCAATAATTTAAAATTTACATTATATTTTAAATGTTTTATTTTTTACAATAATAGTTTATATTTTTATATATTTATTAAAATTACTTTTATAACAAAAGGAAACTTTATTTTTAATTATCACAAGGTTATATGTGTCTTTTCTTATTAAAAACTATATTAACACTTTTTCACATAATTCTCACTAGTTAACGCTTTAAAATGTTTCCGATTAAAGAAAACGTTATTTTGTATTTTGGGTAACTACACTATATATATATATATATATATATATATATATATATATATATATATATATATATATATATATATATATATATATATATATATATATATATATATTTATATATATTGTTGGGTTGGCTCCAGATCAGGGGACTTCCGAAGATCGCAGCTCGGGCTCTAGAAAATTTTCAAAGAAACTCACCTGGAATAAACTATTTTCAGATGAGTGAAGCTTTATTCAAATAGAAATGAGTAATGAAAGGTGGAGTTGTCGGCATCAGAGTGGATAGGAAACAATGTGATTTGCAGAAGATTATCAATGCAAAGAAAAAAAAAAAGAGAAACACCACAAGTAATATATTTAAAGGATGAATAGTGGTCATCTATATCAAAGCAGAATCATTAGAAAAACATATTGTTTCTTTATTTTCTCATACTGATCATTGTGCTATCTTATTAAACTAACGTTTTTAATTAATTAATGGTGCAAGAGACCTTAGTCAAATGCGTAAATAAGTATCAATGATAATAAAGCCTTTCAAACTTTCAAATTAAACAAGACTTTAAAATAACTGTGTAACAATTAATACGAACATCAAGAACGTTTATGTGCGCTGATGGTATTGTTTTTTTCCTCTTGTCAATAATGAGTTTACAAGATATTAGTGCTATGTAAGAATTTGACTAATAAGAGCCGGTACCTATAGACCTTTTTTTAATGTTCTTTAAGTAATATAATGGTGACATATAATTGAAAGTCAGTTTGGCAAAATCTTATTAAATAAAATAATTTGGAGGATTTGAGAGGTAAAAACGGAAAACCATTGAAACTAAGTCTATAAACACAAATGAAGTAACACTACAAAAACAAGCTTAAATTTACATTGCTGCTATTATGATTTCTAGATGAGAGAAGTTGTTCATTCAAAAGGAAAAATGTAGAGATGCTTTTCATTGGTCATATCAGAGAAATAGATTACTTCTATTGAATATCAAACAGGGAATCTCGATCCACTTGCTTAAGAAATGGGGAACGTTAAATAATCGTGTTAATCAAGACAAAAGAGAGATTAAATGTTCGTTAGCTTGAAGGCTATTCTTGAATCAAACTTTATTTGGGTTTGAAGATGGCATAACGGTAAAGTGTCGAGTAAGCATATCAATCAAAACATTGGTGGTTTGACCTCAGAAAAGGGGAAAACATTCTTCATCTTCCCGTGAATATTTTTTATTTAATAACGAATTTATTGAAGTTATTGAAAAGTAAATTAACTTATTTATATACATACATACATACATATACACACACACACACACATATATATATATATATATATATATATATATATATATATATATATATATATATATATATATATATATATATATATATATATATATATATATAAAATAAAACAACGCCATAAAACTTCGAAAATTTAAAACTTTCTTTCGAAAATTTTATTAAGAGAAAGAACAAAAGAAAAAAAAAAAAAAAAAAAATTGAAAAAATAAATAAATAAATAAATAATAAGTTTTGTCGTCTTTCGTTTTCAAAGATTTTTGATATGATCATTCGACAAGTTTTAAATCGAATTTTGGAACAAAAACAATCTTCAAATCGTTCTTAGGATTATTTGTTTTTTTATTTCATATCAACCGATCTCTTCGTCTTAAGAGATCACTAAAATTTTATGTAATCCCATAAATGATGATAATAATAATAATAATAATAATAATAATAATAATAATAATAATAATAATAATAATAATTAATTAAAATAATAATAATAATAATAATATAATATTGATAAAAATAATAATGATGAAAATGATGACGATTATGATGGGATGGCGATAATAATGATGATATAAATAGCATTGCTAATAATAATAGTAATAATAATAATAATAATAATAATAATAATAATAATAATAATAATAATAATAATAATAATAATAATAATAATAATATAATAATGATAATAATAATAATAATAATAATAATAATAATAATAATAATAATAATAATAATAATAATAATAATAATAATAATAATGAATACATAATTTTGAGAACATTTGTCCTTAATTAAAATTTTGTCTTTTCCTTTGAATTCATTGTTAAAATGTTACAAAATCAAAATTTGACTTTTCTTAATTAACTTTGTTTATCTTGCCTAAAGAAATTGAAATTTAATCATATGAACTTATAATGATCTGAGAAATTCAATGGCAATTAATTAAAATATAGAAAAGCCCTTAAAAAACAAATTTGAAATTGTGTATAATTTAATCGGAAATGCTCGTTATCGTCGTTGATATTGCAAAAGGTCAAATGCCACAAAATACAATTTTTTTTTGTTATGGTGCATATGATCTTTAATAAAAATAGTTACCTCCTACCGAAGGAAGTCTTATGTCTCATATCATTAGCAAATGAGATATATGAAGAAAGCCTCTTCTAAGTTTGGTTCTGCAGTAAGTAGTAGGATAATTTTTTTTTTTTTTTTAATTTTCACGGTTTTGTTAAAAATGGAGTTATGATTTTAAAAAGGTTAATTCGACGATTGGTACAGCATCGACAAATATTTTGAGCAAATGATAAAAAAGGTAATATTTTTTGTTCCCTTGAAAATATTTAATTTCTAACATAAAACTTATTACAGTCTCAACGACGTTATTTTAAATAAATAAATTTGGACGTTTCTACATGAATGACAATGAGAGAAGCATTATTTTGTGACAATCATTTTAACGTTGTAAATTGTGAGTTTTTTGTGTCGCTGCTTCATTGGTATGGCTCTCTCATGTACACTTCGTAGTAATATATACCTAATTGGAACTGAAGCTAATCAGATATTAGGTTGCAAACTTCCTTCGAATAAGCAGGTACTTCAAGTTTTATTTTATAATATGAGATGTGTAAAGTTAAATTTACACGAAAGTTCCAGACTTGTAATTTCTGAAGTATTAGTTTTTTGGCAAAAAGCAAGAATACCATATAGAGAAACGCAGCATTGCATATGTAAACTGGAAGCATTATATAAAGAATGGAGGAATCTTCAGAAACATTGTAAAAGAAAGACACTGAAACAGGAACAAAACGAGCGCAATTTTAAAGACAAATTGGAAAATCTGTTCGACATAGCACATGCCAATGCCTTGGACCTTATTAAAATAGAGGAGGACAAACAATTTCTTCTGTGTCAGAGGCAGGAAGGACGTGTGGGTACTTTAGGAGGGATTGATAAACAACACGCAGAAAAGGAAGAAAGGACAAAGAAACGTTTAAGTCAGGAAGAAGAACGCCAAAAAAAGTTTAAGAGAGATTCAACAGTAGATAAAGTACTTGATACAGAGGAGATATCTGAAAAAGAAACGTCATCTGAAAATGAAACAGAGGATAGTGCCTGTACTTCATACCAGGTAAGCCCACCTGAAGCCCCAAAACGTGTAACTAAATGTTTTATTACCACAAAGCTTGTAGCTGCTCTTGATAAATGCAAATTAAGTGACAGAGACTTTGTTCACATTTTAATGGCAACCGCAGAAGCTTTAGGTCTCAACACTAAAGATCTGGTTATAAATCGTTCCTCCATACGGAGATATCGTCAAAAGCTTCGTGAAGAAAGAGCTTTAGCAATAAAAAGTAATCATAAAGAGCTGCAGCTAGAATTTGCTGTCGTCCATTGGGATGGAAAACTCCTTCCGGAAATATCCGAAAAAGAGAAGGTTGATAGACTTCCTGTAATTATATCTGGAAATGGAAAGGAATATCTTCTAGGAGTTCCTAAATTGGCTTCTGGAAGTGGAGCCGATATTGCAGCCGGTGTTTACGAAATGCTAACTGAACATCAATTTCAAAATAAAATTGAAGCCTTATGTTGTGACACCACAGCGTCAAATACTGGGAGAATAAACGGTGCATGTGTACTGTTAGAGCAAAAACTTAACAAAGATCTCCTATATCTTCCCTGCAGGCATCACATATATGAATTGGTCTTAAAGTCAGCTTTTGAAGCATGCTTAGGTGTCTCGTCGGGACCCGAAGGTTTACTATTTAAACGCTTTCATAAAGCCTGGATCAATATAGATATTTCTAAATTTTCTATTGGAATCGAAGATCAGTTTGTTATGAACGCTATCGGCAATGACAGAGAGTCTATCCTTCAGTTTGTTAAAGGTCAAGTTGCAATTCGGCAGGTAAGGGATGATTATAAAGAGCTTCTACAGTTGGTTATAATATTTTTAGGAGGATATGAAACACAAGCAATTAAATTTCATTCACCTGGTGCTTTTCACCATGCCAGATGGATGGCAAAAGCTATTTACTGCTTAAAAATATTTCTCTTCCGAAACGTATTTACATTGACTCCCCAAGAATTCAAAGGGGTAAGAGATATGTGTATATTTATTGTAAAAATATATATAAAACCTTGGTACAATGCTCCTTTAGCTTCCTTAGCACCATCACAAGACTTGAGGTTTCTGAAAGACCTTTATTACTACAGTGAAGTAAATGAAAGGATTTCTCAAGTTACAATCAAAACTTTTTTCTCGTCATTTATGGTACCTTACAGAAGAAACAGTGGCCTTCGCTTTTTTTTGATGATTCATTGTGTATCAATCAGAAGGTAAAGATGTCCAAAGCCTTTCTAGGTAAAGAAGCAAACACATGTGAATTGAAACGCCTAAATGTACATTTAGAGGACATGCAAAGTTTCATCCATAAAGAACTCCATCACTTTGTTTCAAAACGCACATCAAAATTTTTTGAACGATGTAACATTTCATCACAATTTATTGCTCATGATCCTGCCACCTGGAAGTCTCGTCCAGATTACCAACAAGGCTCAACAATAATCCCAGCCATTAGTGTTATTAATGATACTGCAGAAAGAGGTGTTAAGCTAATGGAGGAATACAACAATCTTTTAACTCAAAATGAGGAGCAAAAACAATACCTACTGAAAGTTGTAAAGGACTATCGAGCACAGTTTCCTTCCTGCTCAAAGTATACATTATCTAAGGAATATTAAACGGTAATTAAATAATATTAATATTAATCTACAGAGTTTTATTAATCATGTTACATTAATTATATTATATATATATATTATATTATTATATATATATATATATATATATATATATATATATATATATATATATATATATATATATATATATATATATATATATATATATATATATATATATATATATATATATATATATTATATATATATATATATATATATATATATATATATATATATATATATATATATATATATATATATATATATATATATATATATATATATATATATATATATATATATATATATATATATATATATATATATATATATATATATATATATATATATATATATATATATATATATATATATATATATATATATATATATATATATATATATATATATATATATATATATATATATATATATATATATATATATAACATCCCTTGGGGCACGTGTTAGAGTTTATTAAATGCTACAAAAATTTGACTGTATACTTACTAACCCAAAAGGAAAAGAAATATGGGGTGAGATATTATAAAATGTTAAAATTAAAAATTTTTTTTTTATAAATTAAGGACCACCCTATATATATATATATATATATATATATATATATATATATATATATATATATATATATATATATATATATATATATATATATATATATATATATATATATATATATATATATATATATATATATATATATATATATATATATATATATATATATATATATATATATATATATATATATATATATATATATATATATATATATATATATATATATATATATATATATATATATATATATATATATATATATATATATATATATATATATATATATATATATATATATATATATATATATATATATATATTATATAATTTTATAACTGCTAGTGATGTTATAGTTTCGAGGAATCGAACCCGGGCCCCAAAAGATGGAAGTCCGTTGTGTTGACCACTACATCTTTTCGGGCCCGGGTTCGATTCCTCGAAATTATAACATCACTAGCAGTTAATAAATTTATAAATAATGATTCCACGGTTTATTTATCATAGTGGTTATCAATATATATATATATATATATATATATATATAATATATATATATATATATATATATATATATATATATATATATATATATATATATATATATATATATATATATATATATATATATATATATATATATATATATATATATATATATATATAGGCCAGACTGTATATTAGCATCCATCCATAACTAAAAAACTACCAATCCTACGTTAAAAAGGATTATATTTTTGAAATCCTTGTCGAATTTTAGGTAAGAAAAATTGGGAAAAAAAAAATAAATTCTTGTAATGATTTTTTTTACATAAGTAAATTTTACTTTTTTATAAGCCGCGCCAGAATCTTTCGTCTGGCAATGTCATTTTTTAAATTTTTTTTTAAAAATTGGAAAACACAAGAAATACCCTAAATCGTCTACAGGAAAAGTAGTCGACAATATCATCATCACTCACGGGTCGGGGGGTACGGGGGGCAGAGCCCCCTTTAGACAAATGTTCTCTTTTTTAAATATTTAAGTGGTACATTGAACGACAACCTCACCAAATCATTTCAAAGCACGCACTGCCACTCAAATTTTTCAGTTGCAACATTTTCATTTCCAAGTTGTCTTGCATTTTTATAAATATATATATTTTTTTATTTTTTTAATATTTTTTTATAGTTTTCTTACTGAAAATTACCCAAGGATTTCAAAACTATAATTCTTTTTAATGTAAGGTTAGTAGTTTTTGAGTTATGGATGGATGCTAATGTACAGTCTGACCATATATATATACTATATATATATATATATATATATATATATATATATATATATATATATATATATATATATATATATAATTATATATATATATATATATATATAATATAAATTTGTGCTGATATTGAGAGCATCTTTATCAAAACAAGATGGCTAAAAATGAACATAACATTAGTTTTTTATTGTTTATTTTCACTGGTCTTAAACTTTTGAAAATTATTACATGATCCATATTTTCACATTTATATTAAAGTCTCATATTTTATAATTAATATAAATCTGACGTTTCGGTTCAACTGAATCATCATCACGAGAATCTATATCAAAATGTTAAGTATAAACAGAGAGCTGCAATGAAAGAACACAACTATTATTAACTATATTATGAAAATTGCACACAGGACAAAGATTGATAATAATGATAAATAAATAAATAAATAAATATAATGATAATAAAATAATAATATAATAATAATAATAATATATAATAATAATAATAATAATAATAATAATAAACAATTAATAACAATAATAATATTAATAATAATAATGATAATAATAATAACAGTAACAACAATAAAAAATAGTTTTAATAAACTGGATATAAAGATAGGAACTAATTGTAAATGAAAACTGTATGGAATATGATAGTGTATTGGGATTGAATTTGAAGAGGTACTTGGTTGGTAATACCAAAATTTGTAATGAGTAAGTTGTGGGAAATTAAGTTAGAATGGGAGTATAGATGTAATTTACTAACAGAAATATACATACATACATGCAAACACCTGCACAAATGTACATGCATATACACACACAAAACATACGAAACACAACAATTACAGAGGCATGCATATTTACATACCTGAACATTTGCAGACGCACATACATATATAAATACATATAAGGATACATACACACACATGCATATGTACATACATCCACACATACATGCAAACATGCATATTTTTTCACCCATGTACAAATTTACATCCATAGATACATGCATACAAATCTAGACATTCACAAACTAATAAACATCCATTAATATAAGACACTATGGAAACAGGATGTCATCATGGCTAAGTATTTTACTGCTGAGAGGAAGAAGTAATCCAAACTGGAAGAAAAGGGGGGGGATCAGGAGGAAGAGTCCAAATATTAAAGTGTGTAAAAGGATGATATTTAGCATTTAGGAAGTTAAAAATATGCTTGGAAACCAGATATCTCCATTAAGAGGACACCCCATACCTTCCTCACATCAGTATTCAGAAAACC
>SEYY01014379.1:0-23447 GCA_009176605.1 Armadillidium nasatum | reverse complement strand
ATCATCTGGTGTAAAGCTGCTCCAATAGACGTCTGACTGCTGTCTGTTACCAGTTGCAAGTGAGTTACGTTAGGCAAGGAGAAAGGAAGCGTTGTTGCGTTTTGAAGGGCTTCTTTTATTTCTTGAAAAGTTGCAATTTCTTCCTCAGTCCAAGAAAGGTGCTTATCTTTTGGATGAAGCTTGGCTTTTTCTGAGAGTGGAAAAATGATTTTGGCGAAGTTTGGAATGAATCTTCTGTAGTAGCCAATCATCCCGAGGAATCTTCTTAATGCAGCTGAATCAGGAAGAAGAGGAAAAGCTGTGAATGCTTCTTTCTTTTCTGAGGGAGGCGTTAATCCTTCTGAAGAAACTTTGTAACCAAGAAAGGTTAGTGAGGTTCTGAAGAATTCACATTTCTCCAATGAAATTTTGAAGGAGTTTTCTTGAAGTAGTTGAAAAACTTGTTTGAGATGAGTTTCGTGTTCCTCTTTTGAATTTGAGAAGATAAGACAGTCATCTAAGTATGTGAAAACAAATGGAAGATCTCTGAAAATGGAATCCATCACTCTTTGGAAAGTTGCTCCAGCATTTTTGAGTCCAAACGGCATAGAGAGAAATTCGTAGAGACCAAATGGAGTGATGACTGCTGTTTTCTCTACATCGTCTGGGCGAATAGGGATTTGATGGTATGCTCGCTGGAGATCTATTTTCGAAAATATAGTTGAGTGATGAAGACGTTGAGACAGATTTTGGATGTTTGGAATAGGATATCTATCCTGTTTTGTAATATTATTTAAAGCTCTGAAATCTCCACAGGGCCTCCAAGTTCCTGGTGTCTTTTTAGGCACGAGATGCAGAGGTGATGCCCATGAAGATTTGCTTGGTCTGATGATTCCACTCTTTAGGAGGATGTCAAATTCCGCTTTTGCTGCTTTTAATTTATCATCCGGAAGGTGACGAGCTTTTGCAAAAACAGGAGGAGAATCACCAGTTTCAATATAATGACAGGGTCCATCAGTTTTGCAGGTTAGACTGTTGAGGTCTATAGGTGAAGTCAGTGATGGATATTCCTGTAGTAGAGACGTTACGACAGGGTTTTCAATTTGAAGTTGAGCTTGAACAGATGGAACTTCCATGGAGGAGGATTTTAAAGATGCTAGAAGAGTAGTTTGGGTGTCGCGCAGAGTTTTCTTGCCACAATCGATGAGAAGGTTGAAATGATGGAGGAAATCCATTCCTAGGATAGGCATTGCGACTTCTGCAACGATGAAGGTCCAGGTAAATTCTCTTTTTAATTCAGGGATGGTAATGCATGTCACTATTTCTCCAAAGCACTTGATAGGCGAACCATTAGCTGCGGAACTGGTGATGTTTGAAGGAAAAAGCGTCATGTTGGAAACCATGGAGTAAGGTAAACTGCTGATTGAAGCTCCAGTGTCAAGTAGAAATAAGGTACTTGTGCCAAAGATCTTAGTCGTAATTGTAAGTTGCGAACTGGATATGGCACAGATATCAGTCCGCTCCTCTAGTTTTCCGATGGGGCAGGTGAAGAAGCTCTTGAAGGTGGCCTAGAATTTGGGAGGATATTTAGTCTTGTTTTGTTAGGCCATTTGCACCATTTCTTTTAAGACTTTGAATCTGGGCCGTAGAAGATATGACCTCGACAAATTTTAGGTCTCTGATTCTGATGGAAAGGTTTGAGGCCAACTGAAGTGTTATTTGTAGGTCTTGGAGATCTTGTTGAGGGAGAAGCTACTGCAGATGATGTTGGTGATACGGCCATGATTGTAGTAGGATGGTCCATAATTAGTAAGTCGTTGGCAAGTTCTCCGAGTTGTTGAAGCGTGAGGGTAGTATGGGAAGCTAATACAGTTCGTACGTGGCCAGGAAGAGTTTTCAAAAACTGCATTCTCACAATGTCTTCTCCAATATTTAATTTGCCGGCCTGTCTGAGCATGTCCAGTAGATAGATAGAGGGCTTGCCACTGTAAGTTTGCTTGGACATAAGATCATTAAAAAGTTCCAGTTTTGACTTTTCAAAAGTGGTAGTTACTGCCTTTTTTAAGCGATCATAGTCCTCTGCTTCAAGCTCTGGTTGAGGAATTCTGTCCAAAACTTCAGTAGGGAGTTGAGATAAAGCGTGGAAGTACTTGGTTCTTGTCGCTGATACTCTTGCTAAATGAAATTGGGCTTCCAGGACTCGAAACCATGTTGGTACGGAGGTTTCTGAGAAAGTGGGCGGCTTTATCTTCACAGAAGAGATGACTTCATCTTCTTGAGAGTTTTGGTTATTTGGGTCCATAGTTTAGTCGTCCAGAAAATCTGGATACACTACAGGGTCACCAATTATATAGCGACCTAATTATTTCTGGCCTGACCAATATATGGTCCAGGAGGTCGCTACACTTTGTAGTAGCGCAGGGGGATCGATCAGGAGGCTGGGTGTTTTCTAAGTCCCCTTGTGGAATGCCGACTGGTAGGCGTGTGGTAGCCACCACTTTTCTTCAAGCTTGCGGACCGTCTGTAGCCTTGGATGGCAGGCTACGTCCAAGGAGAAACCACAGTCGAGGGCAAATGTTCTGCCAAACTGGGTCTCCTTTCGGGAGCAGAGGCGTTGGAACTTCTTCAACTGGGACGCCTTCTTCTGCTGCTACTGTAGTGGCGTTTTCTTCTTGTCTCTGCTTAGGACGACTTCTTCTGGACGGTGCGGCTTCTTCTTCGGCTTCTTGGGCTAAAGTGAATGTAACAATATTTGCTAACGACCTTTTGAAATTATCTCTAAATGGAAAGGATCAATTAACAAATAATTGTTTTTTTCACTTTATTTGGTTTCTTATTTTTAACAAAAATTGCTTACAAAGTCATTATTATAAAAGTTTCATAAATTCACATTGAAATAATATACAAAATTTTATTTATTTTAATTCTAAAGTATTATTTAGTAATATATTTTTATAATACATAAAAAGATACACTAAAATCGAAATTTTGAACAATAACATTTTTTTATTGAAAATTTAACAAAATATTTTATAAAAAAAATATATTTTACTTTTAATAATAATATTTTAAAATGGTTTTCCCTTCGAGGTTTGTTTTTCGCAGACAGCGTACAATAAGAATTTATTTACAAAATAGTTTTACAATTGAGACAGAATAATGCATAATTTATTTTACATTTTAAATGTTTTACTTTTTAAAACAATAGTTTATATATTTGTACATATATAATAATTATTTTTATAACACAAAGAACTTTATTTTTATTTTATTTTTTAATTAGTTAAATGATTCTTAAAAACACAAATATTAAATATAAACAAGTAATGCAAAAATTATAGATTTTCTGTTTTCTTTATAGAAAACGTTTCTACTATTTTTTGGGTAACTTTTAAACGTTCACTATATATATATATATATATATATATATATATATATATATATATATTATATATATATATATATATATATATATATATATATATATATATTATATATATATATTACAGAAACGCCACCACTCACGGGCAGAGCCCTTTTCAAGGAGGGGGTACACACAAAGTGAAGAAAAACTCACTCAAATACACACCTAGCGAACATCTCTCAGTTGGGCACAGACTGAAGCCTTGAAGAGTGGAAGATTAAATTCAGGAAGAAAAATAGATGAAGGTAGAGAGTTCCACAGAACAGAGGTGGTTGGAAAGGAGGAGGCACCACAACGGGCTGGCTTGGGGTTTCCTACATCAACACAAAATTCGTGTGAAAGCAGGGCACCCCTTGTGCAACGAGGGCGACGCAACGGTGGAGGAATGCGAGAGGCCAATTCCCTCGAGCACCTGCCATTGTAGTACCTATAGAAAAGGGATAGTGCGCTAACGTCACGTCGCAGAGAGAGGGGGTCAAGAGAGCTTGAAAGTAGGGGACAGTTAATTAATCTTTTAGCTTTAGACTCAACCCTATCCAAAAGAGAGGAGGAGCCGGAGCCCCCCCCCCCCAAATGTGAGAACAGAACTCCATACAAGGGCGAATAAGACCCTTATATATTTGAAGTAAATGCTCAGAAGAAAAAAATTCTCGCAACCTGAACAGGATTCCCAGCTTCTTAGAGGCCGCTTTAGCAACCATTGTGATATCTGGTTTCCAAGACAATTTATTGTTTATGTTAAGACCAAGAATGTTAATGTTATTTACAGGTGAGACGGGAGAACCATCGAAGAGGATAGCAAAGTTGGGAGGTGTTTTTGAGAGGGAGATGTGAAGAAGTTGAGTTTTTAAAGAGTTGAATTTCACAAGGTTGCTATGACCCCAACGGGAAATCCCATCCAGATCGGCAAGAATAGAATCGGAAAGTTGAAGACGAGAAGCAAGTCTAGAAGCAAAAGAGGGAGCAGATTTGAAATGAGTATAAGAATGTAGAGTTGAGTCATCAGCATAAGAGTAAACAGAGTTAAAAGCTCAGTTAAGAAGATCGTTAATGAAAAGTAAGAATAAGGTTGGAGATAAAACAGAACCCTGAGGAACACCACAGTTGACAGAAAAGGAGGAAGAGGTCGCTCCATCTACAACTGCCGAAATGGAACGATCTGAGAGAAAACTAGACAAGAGTGAGCAAAGAGAAGGAGGAAACCCAAAGGAAGGGAGCTATATATATATATATATATATATATATATATATATATATATATATATATATATATATATATATATATATATATATATATATATATATATATATATAAGCAGTATAAAGGGCGCTTTCGGCAGGTGCCAGATTTAGCTACCTCGAAAAATCTGGCAACCTGACCCTAACGGGATTTTGATTTGCAATGCAAATCAATCCGCTCAAATTGACCTCAAGCTCTTTCCTGACACCATTTTGGGGGGTCCAACCCATTGAAATTGGCTGCAAGTCTGGGGAAGGGGCCCCGTGAACCCCCTAAAAATGGTATCAGGAAGTTGCCTGAGTTTGCAAAATCGCTGCGTTCACCTCACTCTCTTTCCTGACCATTTTCTTTGCGGTTCAGTCGGACTGAAATTGGTTCGAATCTGGGGTCCGGGGGAACGCGTGGGTCCTTGAACCGACAAAGAAAATGTCGGGAAGGTCCCTGAGAATGTAGGATTGCACGCAAATGCAAAAAAGTCCGTTAGGATCAGGTTACCAGATTTTTTCGAGGTAGCTAAATGTGGCCCCTGCCGAAAGTGCCCTTTTATATATATATATATATATATATATATATATATATATATATATATATATATATATATATATATATATATATATATATATATATATATATATATATATATATATATATATATATATATATATATATATATATATATATATATATATATATATATATATATATATATATATATATATATATATATATATATATATATATATATATATATATATATATATATATATATATATATATATATATATATATATATATATATATATATATATATATATATATATATATATATATATATATATATATATATATATATATATATATATATATATATATATATATATATATATATATATATATATATATATATATATATATATATATATATATATATATATATATATATATATATATATATATATATATATATATATATATTCACAATACACTGACATAATGTTCAAATGAAGCTTAAAAAAAGATTTAAGGTCTTGATACCATTTCTAAATATTTCAGAAACTGAAAGCCCTATATATTCAGCTGAAACCTCTGGAGGAGAAGTTGGGACAAATCTTGGATATTTGGCTGCAGTAAATGTTCACCACAGTACCCCTCTCACTAGGAACCTGTTTCCGAGTGAATACCAGGAGGTCTGGGTGGACTTGTTAATTAAGTATAATACCCCATTAGCCAACTCAGAGGACGTAGAAATGTTGTTTAGTCAATGCTCTGACATTCTAAGACTAAAGAGGACAGCCATGGCATTCAGCAATTTTGAAAAATTTATCTTTATAAAAGGAAATATGACCCTATTTAGAATGCAAGAGGAGAGCTACGTGGAGGAAGAGATCATAGATAATTAATAAATAAGATTAAAAACTTTCTCATTTTTTCTTATATATTTGCATCTTTCAAATAAAATATAAAAATAATTCATCTTCACATATTTGCGCTTTTCCTTTTTTTTTTTTTTTTTTTTTTACGCTCCTAAATTTGCGCTTTAAATTTTTTTTTGATTTTCGGACCTTTGCGCTTTTGCATTTGCGGACAAAATTTTTGAAAAAAATGTGCGCTTTTGGGTTTGCGCACTAAGTTTTTCCAATTTGCGCTCTAAAGTTTAAAATTTACGCGCCCACCTCTGATATATATATATATATATATATATATATATATATATATATATATATATATATATATATATATATATATATATATATATATATATATATATATATATATATATAATATATATTAAAAATAACCAAATAGTAAAATAAAAAATTTTGGCAATCGTTTATCGACTAACGTACCATACTATTTATAAAAAAAAGAGAAAGTTAAAAAAAAAAAATTTTTTTTTTTTTTTTTTTATATTAAAAATGTATATTTATATAATTTATATTTTATTTTTTATTGGCCAGTGTAATTACACTGTAATATTTTTTTAAAAATAAAATTTGATTTATAAATCTAATTTAAAATCAATATATATTTGAATTTGTTTGGCTACCTTGTCCCCTTTTTTCATTACTCAAAAAATATTTTTGAACTACGTTTTCCAACCACTCCCAAAAATAATAACTGCTTGCCAAGCAGAAAATACAAGGTGTGATTTTTGTTTCTGCACAAAAAAATTTCTGGGTTTATCAGCAGACCAAATATTAGATCTATGGAGCAAAGACCCCCATATCTTATGCTCTGCCATAATTTGGCATTTTTATATTAATCTAAAAGATAAAACAACAGTGGCCACTGAAACATAAAAAGTATTTTATACTTTTTTCTAATTTGTTTTTTATTTTTGAGAAAAAAGCCTCCTGAAATATAACAAAGAAAAAGAGGCCAAAACTAGATATAAAGAAGAACACCAACAGCAGAAAATTTTGGATCTACAATGCTCACACCAAAAAGGGTTAGTAAAAAATTATTCTAGTTTTTTAGCTGATAGAACTAGAAGAATTTTCCCTTTTATATTATGTTTGTAATATATGAGTAAAAGAGAAGGGGAACCCAAATTATATATATTTTCTACAATTTAATTAACAATGTATTTTAAAATTGGATTTTTAAATCAAGTTTTATTTATGAGTCAAAATCAAAAAACTAGTCTATAATATTTCTTTCAGACTTGGCTCAACTATTTTAGATTGTAGAACATACAGAAAAGGAAGAAATCTCAGCAGTAGAAGTATAAGAACAATGTATAAAGTTCCCACTTTTTCATAAAGTTTTTTTTGTATATCTTTTTTAAGTAAAAAAAAAATAATCGAGTATTAAATCCTTCTATTTTTTCTTCTCAAATAAATTTGAAGTCTCATTTCAAATTAATAATATAATCTTCTTTGTTTTTTTTTTCTGTAAATACTAAGCCAAAGTTAAAGGGATGAAAAAAAATAAAAAATTAAAACAGACCAGCTCCAAGAAAGTGATAAAAAACAATGAAGTTAATGTTAAAGCATAAAATAAAAGCTCCCCAAAAACTTACTATAAGACAATCAATCAAGGCAGAAAAAAATCTATAAAAAAAATCTACAATTTATATATTGATTTAATTGCATTTTTAAAATCATTTCTTTTTATTGTAATCCAATAATCTTTTATATTTTGGATTAATTTCAAACTATTTAATACAAAATTGTCAACCTCCAGACTGTTATTGTTATTAAAAGTTTTAGAGTATAGAATGACAAATGATTCTATCAATTTTCTTTTAAAAAAATATTAGTTCTCCCTACAAATCACTCACTCTTAATTTATAATCGTGTTGATACATATATCATGAAAAATCAACAGTCTCCCAATATAGAACTCAGAACAATTTCTACAAGGAATGGTGCAAACAGCATTGATATTATTTTTTTTTCATAAGAAAAGAACTAATTAATATCGTTTCTTGCTGCCATAAACTATGTTGATATTTCTTGGGAATATATATTAGATTTATTTTTAGAGTAGTTGAGTATATTATTAATGAAAAAGTTGTTGCTTTCATTAAAATTACAGAACCTTTTACGGGCTTTGGATAGTGCATTCAAAATCAAATTTTCCTTGCAAACTAATTTTTTGGAAAATACTTTTCAGAAAAGTAAGCTCATTATCTAAATCAGAGGTTCTCAATTTTTTGAGGTTCTTTCAATATTATTGTATATGATCACGCTCTCCTCATCCGTTAATATATATATTTTTGCCGTATCAACTTTCCTGCTCTCACTAATTCTCTCCAATCTCTTTCTGACCGTCGAAATGTTGCGTCACTCTCTCTATACTATCGCTATTACAATGGACACTGCTCTTCTGAACTCTCTCGTCGCATACCTTCTCCATTAAGAAGGGTTCGTGCGACTCGTCTTTCTACACAGTCTCATCCTTTCTCTGTCCAACTCTCTGACCCCAGACTTAACCGCTATGCTCAATCTTACATGTACTGTACTGGTAAAGTCTGGACCACACTTCCTTCATCTATTTTTCAAACTTCCTACGACTTATACACTTTCAAACGCCGTGTATCAGGTCATGTCGGCCTTTGATTTGACCATGTTCCCGACTTTCCCCCCAACTCTGGTGGAACATTGGTAGGCCTCTGGCCTTTGCCCACCAGAGGTGAAATAAATATATATATATATATATATATATATATATATATATATATATATATATATATATATATATATATATATATATATATATATATATATATATATATATATATACTATGATTTTAGGTATTAGATAAACTGTCCAACTTCAACGTTGTTCTATAATTATATTTTATCCTTACTGACCAAGTTAACGAGAGGGATGTCACGCCTTCCCATGGGGATCCGACTCCCAGATTAAAAACCCTTGATCTAAATATTGTGATGAATCAAACCAGCAGGCACGGAGGAACATGATGAATATTATTATTTTTTTTTTTTAAAAGATTTTGTATGGATTGGAAAACAATGAATATAGTAGTCAAATGAATGGTTTGGCTTACAGTATAAGCTAATTCAAGTTTAGAGTTAGTTTGTTTAATGTCTGAAAAGGGAAGTCTACCATTAACTTCAGTTTTAAAAGTAAAATTTATACAGAGCATATGATTATTAAGATTATTAACTGAATTTTCGATATCAAAACTCATTCATAATCACAAAAGTGACGTTATAGTAGAAGCTTCATAAAAGATTACTACCCTAAGGTATGTCTAAAATATTTGATAGATAATTTTTGGCCTATTCCAGTTTCTGATGAACATCTATTGGTATTTTACGAAAATTATATACTCATAACAGAATTAATTAATTATTTAAAGGCCTGAAAGTGGTTCAAAAGTTTTGTTAACTAGGTCCAAATATTTGTCAATTATTTTCTGTATTTGTTTTTATTGACATTGTCCAGATTATAAGAAGCGCTAACAAACCATTTTCTAGATTTTCACAGTACAATTGAATATTAAACAAATGAATAATTAATTAAACCAGCATTAATTTTTAAGTTATAAGCGAAAATTAAGATTAATAAAAAGTAAAATACAGTAATTAAATATATTTGCATAGTTAAAATCACTGAATATGTTTTATATAATTGATTTTGAATATTTTCATTTTATTTTCAAATTGACGTGACAGTGAAAACTAAGAACAAAGCAATATATAAGGACGCTTGTGATTAGCTGCTGAATTCTAGGAAGGAGCAGATGAGCTTGTAGATTTACATTCTGGATCGGAAAACCGCTCTGATAACTGCGTTCCATGGGGCATAATAGAATTTGAAAAAAAAAAAAAAAATTTGTTAAATTGTTATAAATACGAAAGCATAACATAAATAATAAAAGGTTTGTTTTCCAAAGCATATTTACAGTGAGAGAAATTTTAATTCAATAGTATTTAACACAGTGTGTATAGATCAGAAATTAGATACCACAGTAAACGTGATAGCGTAGACTCTGTGCCTATAGATAATTTTCGTTTTTGTTTAAAATTTATTAAGAGCATGGGATATTTAAAAAACTTAGTTTGTTTAGAATTTATTAATAGCATTGGCTATTTAAAAGCTTTTTGTTTAAAATTTACTAATAGCATAGGCTATTTAAAAACTTTTTGCTTTGTTTAGTGTTTAATTTAATTTAGAAAACTTAAAACTTAAATATGTGATTAAAATAGAAACTTTTATAGTTTCTTTAATTTAGAAAACATGGAAACTAAATATGTGATCAAAACAGAAACTTTATAGTTTCTTTAATTTGCATCAAATGTTATTGGTATGCACATTATGCTTTAAGATTAGTATTTAATAACAACTGTGGTGTAAATAGCTTATTTTTGTTGCATAACACATTTTTAAAGGTGTTTTCTTTTCTTTCTGAAATATTGGTCGGTTTATATTGTTACTTCTGACAGGTTGAAGCCACTCGTTGCACTAGATAGATATTCTTTTATTAATAAATTATTAGAGTGATACACTATGTATGTAAGAAGATATATTCATATTTTAAAATCAAAAGTAAATTTCCTTTAATAGAGGAAGACTGTAAGTATAAAGATAGTTGCGCTATAGTTTATAAAAGAGCTCAGCAAGTCAATTTTCCTGACACGTTGTCGTAGCTATTAAATTTAGTGATGGTATAGTAAAGAATAGCCACAACAAATATTATCTCTGTTTTATTTAGGTTCTTATTAATTTCAGAAATTGCGTTGTGTTTCTGATGCTGACTTTTACTATTCCTAATGATTTATAATGTTTTCAGATCAATGTTCGATCACTTGTTCGATGTTAATTGGAATAGTGAACGGGACAGTTCTATTGTTTTGTGTTTGTAACAATAAAAGAATTTTGTTTTATTTTCCTTATTATCTATTCAACAGAAAGTATACGTTCAGAGATTATCATATAATATTCACTAATACTTGTACAGTTCGAAATCTTTTTATTAGTTCTAGGAGAGTTGCATACTTAAACCCACCTCAGATACCCTGAAGAAAAATTGTTAATAATTGCGCAGTGTATACCAGAAAATATCTATTAAAACACTTTTTAAGTTTCAACCAGATTTCGTAACAACAGTAAAGGGCCAAAAAATTTTCAAAGTCTATTCTAATTTATCATAAAAATATTTTCCAAAATATTCTCTAAGTTTCAAATGGATTCTATATTATCGAAATTATTTTAGAGTTAATTTCTAGTTATTGCAAAAATATTTATTAAAATATTTCCTACTTTTCAATCTGATTCTATACCAACATTAAATGGACGAAACTATTTTCAAAGTTGACTAAGTTATGGTAAAAATATTTATTAAAATATTTTCTAAGTCGTAAATGGATTCTATAACAGTAAATGGTCAAAATATTTCAAAGTTGTTTTCTAGTTATAGTAAAATATTTAAAATATTTCCTGTTTCAAACTGATTCTATACCAACAGTAAATGGACGAAATTATTTCAAAGTTGACTAAGTTATAGTAAAAATATTTATTAAAATATTTTCAAAGTCGTAAATGGGTTCTATAACAACAATAAATTGTCAAAATATTTCAGAGTCGTTTTCTCTAGTTATAGTAAAATATTTATTAAGAATATTTCCTAAGTTTCAAACTGATTCTATACCAATAGTAAATGGACGAAATTATTTCAAAGTTGACTTTAAGTTATAGTAAAAATATTTATTAAAATATTTTCCAAGTCGTAAAGGGATTCTATAACAACAGTAAATTGTCAAATTATTTCCGAGTTATTTTCAAGTTATAGTAAAAATATTTATTAAAATATTTTCTAAGTTTCAAATTGATTCTATACCAATAGTAAATTATCGAAAATATTTCAAAGTTGATTTTAAGTTATGGTAAAAATATTTATTAAAATATTTTCTAAGTTTCAAATTGATTCTATAAAGCTTAAAATTTGCTAATATTGCAAAATAATGTAAGATAGTGTACGAATATTCAATGAAACGTCTTCTATACTCTGATTAATCCACCTACAATAAAGAATCCATTTCTAAATTCAATAATCGCATTGAAGTTCAATTATGCACTAATAATCATAAAAGAATCCATAAAGGTACCAAACAAAACTCAAAATTTTCTAACTTGATTATTGTATCTAATATTACAAATTATATATCATAAAATAAACAAAGAAAATCAAAAGAGTTTACTCAAGCATTAACAATCCTTAAATTATAACTTAATAAAGCTTTCCACTTTAAATATACTTACAAATATCATACAAAACTGACATAGAATCTCAATGTATATTTATATCTTTAATTATTATCAGAATGTCTAAACAAAATATTCAATTCACTCGTATATTTTGGTTATAATTTGAAGGTCAGATTACTTCTAATAGTTGACCAAAACGCATCAATTAAACCCAATTTTGAGTTTTAAGTTAAAGTCAAAAACTCTTCTAACAGTTTATCTAAAAGTATCCACTATAATCATATACTATAATTTTGGTGGAAGGCGAAAACGATAATAGTATTCTATCCAAATATCCCAAATAATCTCGTATATTATTAATTCTGAGTTGAAGGCAAAAGCACTTCTAATAATTATTCAAAACATACAAAATAAACTCGTATGTTATGAGCTCTAACTTGAAGGCAAAAGCACTTCTAATAATTATTCAAAACATATAAAATAACTCGTAAGTTTGAATTCTAAGTTGAAGGCAAAAGCACTTCTAATACTTTATCAAAACATATTAAAAATAAACTCGTAAGTTTGAATTTTAAGTTGAAGGCAAAAGCACTTCTAATACTTTATCAAAACATATCAAAAATAAACTAGTAAGTTTGAATCTTAAGTTGAAGGCAAAAGCACTTCTAATACTTTATCAAAACATATCAAAAATAAACTCGTAAGTTTGAATCTTAAGTTGAAGGCAAAAGCACTTCTAATACTTTATCAAAACATATCAAAAATAAAATTCGTATATTATACATTCAAATTGAAGGCGAAAGCACTTCTATTTAATATAATTTATAGGAATTTCCCATAAATTTAAGTTCAATTACCAAAATCTAAAGTTCGTAAATACACTTGAGAAATGATAAATACGAAGTCAAATATTTAGCAATAATTACCAAAATATTCTTACGTGATATAAATCTCCACGTGAAAATAACCTTATGATTTGTAGGGATCTTATTTAACAAAACAAACAAATATTTTTTGATCTTCTCTAATCGAGGTCTAAAACAGAATGACTCTCTGGTTTAAATTTCTCAGAACTATGAATTCTAGCAACTATCATAGGTTGCTATTTTTTAATCTCGACCAATCGGGAAGCTTCATTTTTAGCGAGTTGCTAAAATTCGTGTTTCTTTTTTCTCTTTCTGGCAACTCGGTGACGGACTATGTTTTTTGTTTATTCGAAACTTCAGCGCCATTTGCATTTTCATGAATTCTGTTTTTAATTCTTTATTTCGTATTTTCGGATAATTTATTTAACAATTTTCGTCCTTTTATCTGATTTTTAATTCCTTGAACAAAATTACATAGATTCTTAATTTATGTATTTTTTCCAATTTATTAAACATTCACGATTTTACAACTGTTTCCTCTTTGAGACCTATTTCTTACTCTTCTTAACTTTAATTTTGATAATTCTTTTATTTATTATCGCACTTTTTCATATTTCTTTTTCTTAGATATATTCTTAAAACTTATTTCTTTTAAACTCAACCTTTTATCATAATTTACAAGATTCGAAGTCCTTATATATTCTAGGCTTGAGGTAGGGCTCACAGGTCTAAGGTAGAATCTACCATAACGTACAATTATTTGTTAAATCCTATTACTGTTAAAAGTACAAATCTTGCTAATCAATTAAATCTTTTCTTAGATTCAAAAGGACTAATTAGTAAAATCAAAATTTGGTAAACTAAAATGTAATTTTAATGAAAAGCTTCCTTTGTTGTTGTGTAAAAATTGTCCTTTAACTAAGAATCTTATTTTTGAATATCATTCCAAAATGAAGCATGCTGGAATTTATAGATTGCAATATATTCTTAAAAAAGAATTTTATATCCCTTTAACTTATGTTACAGTAAAAAAGGTATAAAATCATCTTATATGTAAAGGATGTATGGAAGGACTATAAAAACGAATACCAATGATTACAGGGAATTAAGAATTTCTCCGAAGGAAATTCCATTTCGAGAAATTGCTTTAGATCATATTGGTCCATTTAGTGTCAAGGTTAGTGATAATAAGGTTAAGGTCTATCTTCTTATTATAACTTGTATGTGGAATCGGGCTGTAAACCTTTTGGTATGTGAAAATATGAACTCTGTATCATTTATAAATGCTTTTCAAGTTCATGTATATGATTATGGGTATCCAGAAAAAATCTTGAGTGATGCTGGTTCTCCAATAGTGAGTTCCTTTGATATTATTCAAACATTTTTAAATGATGATGAGGTTGCAAATTTTCTTAAAGAAAGAAATATTAAAGTATTACAACTTTCAACTTATCCTCCAACTTCCAGTTTTTTGGGTGCTGTTGTCGAATCACTAGTCAAGCAGGTTAAAAACATGATATATGGTAGTATTTCAAAAAATGTAGTAGATTATGATCAATTTTATTTATTAGTTAAAGAAATTTAAAAAAAAAAAGGTTCTCACAGCGAGTATGGATCTGAGAGTTAACTACAAGAAATACGTAATAACCATAATTGTTATGTAACAATAGATGGTTATTATATAGTCATTGAAAATAATAATAATAATCGCGATTTCAAAGTCGAAAACGTGCCGGGTGAATACAACAATTCGCTCATTCTAAGGTATTATCAAGTTGGTGTAGTGGTAGCGTGATGGAAATCAAACCACAAGGTCGAGGTTTCGAATCCTTGTCTCACAAAAGTTTTAAATTCTTACTGTGAATATCGGACGAGAAGGAAGTTCGATTTTCACTCAATAGATGGCGCTGCAGTCAAGAAGAAATGGCTGGAAAATTCAAAATTCAAAATCAAATTCAAGATGGCGGAAATCCACGTGATCAAAATGTCGAACAGAAAAAAGAGAAAAAAATCTACGATAATAAAAACCATGTATCAAGAAAAATGGGGGTCAGATGGCGTCATAGTCTCAAGGTAGCTCAGTGTCATGACGTCACAGGGGTAGGTGTGTGTGCGCATGCTCAGATGACGTCATCACCGAGAGTGCAATGTAATGTTGCAAAGAGGCTCTTGCAATGCCAATGGACAGCTGACACTGGCCCCTCATGTTGACATGGAATTGCATGAGTGCCAAGTGATAGAAAGTCGTCTTGCATGAGTGTCAAGTGCTAGAAATGGCAGTCTTGCATGAGTGTCAAGTGCTAGAAATGGCAATCAGGAAAGATCATGAGTTAAGCCCTGGCACTAGCACATGAGGCTTGGCACGTGTCTGATGGCACTGACCGTGGTAAAAAAGATAAAAAGTGGGCGGGGCTTAAAGGGTTGTGTCCAAAAGGGGTGGATTAAAGGATTACAGGATTAACATAATTAGCGGATTATCCGATTAAAATTAATTCACGAAAGACCATGAAAGGGGGCTCCACCCCCTTTTCCACCCCCTTTTCTCTCTGAGTGGGTTCCGCTCCTAGCAATGTTGCATGCAACATTGCAACAGTGCTGTGCAACATGGCACTAGTCGAAAGTCAGGTCCTACATATATATATATATATATATATATATATATATATATATATATATATATATATATATATATATATATATATATATATATATATATATATATATATATATATATATATATATATATATATATATATATATATTTATTTTTTTGCAAACGGAGGTTGCGCTTATTTTGGGGTTGCATATATATTTTTTTTTTTAACCAAAAGAGGTTGCGTTAAATTTTCCGGATGCTAAAAAGGTTATAACCTAGGTTGAGGTTGCGAAGCTTCGCTCCATCACTAATATATATAATATATATATATATATATATATATATATATATATATATATATATATATATATATATATATATATATATATATATATATATATATATATATATATATATATATATATATATATATATATATACTGTATATATATATGGTAGCCTTTTGAGAATTTTGAAATTTTTGAAGCTTTGAGGGATGTCCTCAATTTCTTATCGGTAACTAAGAGAAACTAATTAACACGCGACTCATGCAACTCAATATGAGTCTTATATAGTTGATTCACTCACTTTCTGTATATATATATATATATATATATATATATATATATATATATATATATATATATATATATATATATATATATATATATATATATATATATATATATATATATATATATATATATATATTAGTAACAGAGGAATATTGTTGATCAAAAATGCAAGTGGTTTTAAAAAACGCATCAGGTTTAAATTGATTTTATTTCCGGTCCGACCAACCGAAGGTTAGAGGATACCGACGCTTACGGATTGTTAGAAACGCGTGATAATATTTCTTCGAGCGTGGGAATATTTTTTTTCTTGTAATTAATTAATTATATAATTAATTAATTAATATTTAATTAAGTTTGATTCTTGTTAAGAAGGGATTGCAATCCACGTTCCCTCAGGATTCGTGTCCGCGGCCATTCGCCGCCCCAGCTTGTTAAAAAATGCCGATCGATTAGGGCTCGCCTGTTTGTTAAAAAACCATCCGATCGTATATATATATATATATATATATATATATATATATATATATATATATATATATATATATATATATATATATATATATATATATATATATATTAAAATTTAAGTGTAATTTTAATATGGGATTTTAATTATAAGAAGAAACTTAAAAGTTATAAGTTTATTTTACAAAAGGTAAGATATTAAAGTAAACTTTGTTCGAGCGCAGTTATAAATTAATTTCACCTTCCTAACGATAAAACTCTAAGCACAGCACGGAGATTTGAAAACCCGGAAATTCCAAAGAGAAATGTTTGTTCAAACCGGCTTTCAGATTCCTGAAAGTATATAAAAAGAAAACAGGAATATTTAGAGTTTATATATAAATAGTCGTATGTAACAACTTAAATGATTTGAATAAATCAATTCAATCAATTTAATTATTAAAGTTTGAATCGTGTTTATCGCTAATGAATAATTTTGAATAAACCAATCAAATTAATTAAATCAATAATTAAAGTTTGAAGTAAATTAGAATTCAAAGTTGCAAATACACAAAACTATTAATTCAATAATCGAATCAATTAAGTTTGAAGCATATGAGACTTTAAATTTGCAAACACACAAAACTTAACAGAGGAAAGAAGGACTACTAACCGTAAATTGTAGTTGAATACAGCCTTGAAACTGATCAGATGTTATTTCTTGAGTTTGTTAGAAAGGTTGTGCCCTTCTATAGAAACTCGAATGAATTGTTGATTCGAAATTTTCTCTGTCAAATTGTAGGTGATGCAATATTTCAAATTCGGAATTTTTCTCACTAATTTCGTGAAATTTAATTGATCTTGCAATGAGAATTTTCTTGCTCCTCCCAAATACTGCCACTGGATCATACGATCACTTTTAAAATATTTATTAGGATAGGAACTTTTGAAATATTCTTCTATTGCAGACTAGTTTTCCAATTTTTCCAAGGTTGAATGAAGATAACTTAACTGCTGCAATTAACGACAACAAACTGTTTAGTTTTCAGACAACTAAACGATTTTCACTCCTCAGCAACTAAAATTTTGAACAACAAAAATGATAAGTTGTATTTCTATGACTGCGCAGCAGAAAAGATCTTTTTAGAAACTGACTAGAAATTTTTAGATTTTTCCATGATTAGGAATCTCTTCCCGCAAAATCCTAGTTGGTTTGAAACATTATAATAAAATTGTAACAATATATATATATATATATATATATATATATATATATATATATATATATATATATATATATATATATATATATATATATATATATATATATATATATATATATTACACACACGCATACGCATACTGGAACATTCCTCTACACGATGAAATAGAAAGCATTCACCCTTGATCAAATAATACCTACCGCAATTTTTTATAAAATATTTAATTTTTCCTATCGTGATAGAAAAAAACCGGTTTACCTTTTTTTAAAAATGGAATACCCTTTCAAAAACCACATACTTTCTAAAAATAAGATAGTTAATTTAAAAATCTTGTTTGTTTGCCTGGTAATAGCTAAATTAACGTAGAATGCCTAACTGAACTTCCCCTGGTTAGGCCCATGGCATTTGTATGGGTACGAAACTTTCAGAACCACATCATTCAATGTCAACCTCAGAACTTTATCCGGTTTAACGCATTAGAAGGTCTGATGCTATGTAAATTGAAGTATTTGCTATGACCTAATTTTTTACATTTTCAAAACTTTATACAACCAAGGCCGGGCATAAAAGCCTATTCAATTCGACTACAATATCCAGTGTGATAACGAAAAGGGTTCTATATAAACTTGTAAAACATCAAATCAAACTCTGAAAAAATTGAGCGTCCCCCTGATTAAGAATAGAAATCCATCTACTGTAGCTTCACCTGATTTTCTTTGTGAGTAATTTTTCTTTTTCTTCTTTGTATTAATTATTATTATGATTATATATATATATATATATATATATATATATATATATATATATATATATATATATATATATATATATATATATATATATATATATATATATATATATATATATATATATATATATATATATATATGCAAAAATTATAGCACCTGCAAAATTATAGCAAAATTATAGTCTTGCTTATGATGGCTAATGTAGCCTTAGATCGTAGATAGCTTTAGGGTGTGAAGGCAGACCTAATTCGTCTATATAAATAAATGTTTAATTCTTACCTTTTCTGAATTTTTTTCTTATCTTAATTAACCAATATGTATAGTGGTATATAAAAATGTTTTACTGCTTAATATTTTTTTATTTCGTATAATAATTTCAATTTACAGAGTCACAAATTTTTAACTGTGTTGTTTACCGGTTTTTCCGTTCGAATCATATGATGCTATTATATCGATATCTATAGGCATTGGGCATGCACGATTATTGAAATACCCGATATCGATCCTTATTTTTATCGATATTATCGATTTAATTAAATTATATTTACAAAAAGCAATTATTATCAATACACTTTACTCCAAGATGGTGACATCCAGAGAATGAATTTCCAAGTAACGAGTTTACTTGGAGATTCATACCTGAACACCCAACCTTCTTACCTAGATGTTAAAATAGTGATTTGAAGAAATAGTGAAAAGTAAAGCATTAGAGGAAACTTATTCTAACAAATAGTATACCTTAAAAATTGTAAAAAAAAAAAAAAATTTTTTTTTTTTTTTTTTTTTTTTTTAAATGTAAAATATTAAAAAATTACAAAAATTGTAAAAAAATTAATTTTAAAAAAATGTAAAATATTAAAAAATTACAAAAATATATTTTATAGCACCTTCAATTTATTTATCACATATTCATAGTCCATCACTTTCATTACTTAAACTAAAATATGGTTTAATATTAATAATATTTTCGCATTGAACTTTATTATTCTTTTTTATGTATACATTATTACCGGAAAATTTTACAATGGGATAGGGACCATGGTATACTGGTTCTAGTTTGTTTCTGCCATATTGTTGGTTCTTTACAAGAACAAATTTCGCATCTTGTAAGTTCTTTGGGACATATATTTTTGGATTTTTGGCAGAAAATTCTGGAGATAAAGGGAGTCCCAAAAATAATTTCAATTTTTCTGCGTATGTTTTTATTGAAAGTGGGAATGAGGACTCTACTTGTTCTATTAAAGCTCCAGGGAGGGAAGGGTTTTGACCCATCATTAATATAGCAGGGGTTATTCCTTCTGAGTTTAATGGTGCAGTTCTTAAACACAACAGCACTAGGGGAAGGAGATCCAACCAATAATTCTGAACATCTTCCAACTCATCCGACAGCATGGCTCGAAGAGACCTCAATAGTGTTCTATGAGAATTTTCTATGAGTCCATTACTCTGAGGGGTATAGGCAGAAGTAAAGTTATGTCGGGATCCTAGCTCCTCACAAACACTTGTAAATAAATCAGAAGTAAATTGTCCACCACGATCCGAAACATAAGTTCCTACCACTCCAGCTGTGGGCAAGAACTCCCGTGTAATTGTCTCCACAATTGTAGAGGTTTCTATGTTTTTAAGTGGGAAAGCAAAGAGATAGCGAGAAAATCTATCAATTAAAGTTAAAAGATATTTATAATTTTTACATGCAGGCATTTTAAGAATATCTATATGAACTACCTGAAATTTTGCTGAAACTGGCTGGTAAGATTCATATGGTGGGCTTATTTTGCGTAATGATTTAGATCTCTGACATGAATCACAACTTAGAACAAACTGCTTTGTGTATTTTGGCATATCCTTCCATACAAAGCGCTTCCTAAGAGATGTCAAAGTTTTCTTGACTCCAAAATGCCCAAGTGAATGCGAATAAGAAATAACAGGTATAATGAAAGATTCAGGAACAAAGACACGAGGTGAAAGTGGAATAGATTCATCGACAACCAAAGACAGTAGGTCATTTTTATAATAATAGTTTCGCTTGGTCAGCTTGAGATTAGTATTTTCTTGCTTGTTTAAATATTTTTGAAGTTGCACATCTGTTTCTTGTGCTATTTGAAGTTCTTTATAATCAATTTTACACTGAAATAGTTTAAACACTTCACAGGATGAAATATGGAAAATAGATGACAGTGAAGGACAGTCATCCTCTATTAAAGAATCCTGCTGTGGAGAAAGCTCTGGTGTGACCAATGCTTCATCGCAGATTGCTTCAGGAAGGACTTCTGTAACAGTGTCTTCTCTTCCAAGTTGGAGTGAATGGCTTGTTGCATCTGCATTTTCTGCAGTATTTGAAGGAGCTGGTAATTTCAGTGAACTTGCAGTTGGCTGCTCAGCAGGATTTCTGCTCAAATAATCAGCCATAATATTTTCTTCAGATTTAATATGGTTTATGTTCAAATCATATTCAGACAAGAAAGTTAGGTAACGCTGATCCCTTGCAAGCAAGTGATTAGCATCAGTCTCTTTTTTAAGTGACTGTGTGACTGAGAGATTGTCACAAAACACATCTACCTTTCGTCCTTCTACGATATGTTGAAAATTTTTCACAGTTTTAACCAAGGCAAGGAGTTCCTTGCTAAAAATACTATAGCTCATTTCAGTTGGGTTTAATTTATAACTATAGAATCCAAGTGGAACAGTTTTTTCATTTTCGGTCGAAACTACTACACCAGCCAAGGCTGTCTGACTGGCATCTGTGAAAATTGATATTTTGGCACTATTAGAAGGAAACCCCAAAGGAGTAGCATTTTTAAGAGTAAGCTTTGCTAGATTAAATGCTTCTTCAGCTTCAGGATTCCATTTTACTCTCCTTTGAGAGTATGGAGCACCTTTTAGAAATGAAAGAAGAGGAGAGATAGTATTAGAAATTCCAGGAAGAGAAGATCTGAAATAGTTTATACTTCCTAAAAAAGAACGTAGATCCTTAACAGTCTTAGGTTTTGGAATGTTTAAAATAGAAAGACTTTTATCCTCACTAGGGAGCATAAAACCTTCTGACACATCAAAACCAAGATATGTAACTTTTGGTTGGGCAATTTTGCACTTATCTGCACTTAGTTTTAAATTAAAATAATTTAACCTATCAAATACCATTTCTAAGACTTTTAAATGCTCCTCATGAGTTGGAGTAGCAATTAGGATGTCATCAATATAGATGAAAATATTAGGAATACAAGAAAGAATTAGAGAGATATATTTAGTGAAACTGGTGGGACTAGAATGAAAATCTTCAACTATACTGTTATACGAAAAACTTCCATATGGAGTGTTAATTGTTAAAAACTTTCTACAATCGGGGTGAACTTTTAAATTATAGAAGGCCTTCTTGAGATCAAGGACAGAAAAAACTTTTGCACCAGCAAGAATGTTTGAAAAATCCCCCAAATTTGGCAAACTAAAATTGTCACGAACTGCTCTTTTGTTAAGAAGCCTCAGGTCAGCTACAATGCGGACTCCACCTGAGGGTTTTGGCAAAACGGAAATTGGAAACCCCCATGGTGAATGTGAAGGAGATAAGACCCCAGCATTAACTAACTTGCCTATTTCCACTTTAGCTTTGTCATATAGGCATGTCGAGATTCTTCTGCTTTTTATATTTATGGGAGGTCCTCTTACCTCAAATTTATATGGGATCAACTCTTTTAAGGCCTCATACTCTGGGGATGTAAGGGGAAATTTTAACACTTTATTTGTATATTCACTGCTATCACTATTATTTATTTCACTTCTATTTTTAATTTTATTATTTTTATACATACAGGAAGAATTGTTTATGTTGCTACCCCCAGCATTATTTTTACCATTAAGTATATTTTCATTTACCATTGTACTACCATTATTACATAACTCTGAGCTATTATTTAAATATAAATCAGTAAATATTTCCTTAAAATTAAATAATAGATTAGAATAAAGAGAAGGCGCGGAAGGCAATTTGGGAGATAGAGTAACATTTACAATATGATCAATGCTTTTTATGGGTACAGACTCCTCATCATTTCCTACAATTACATCACAAGAGCTTTTAGTCTTAGCATCGATAATTGTATGATTACTAAAATCTATTAAAAAGTTATATTTATGAAAGAAATCTATTCCTAAAATATTACTAATTACATCACAGATTAAGAATGTATGTTCATAATCTCTACGCAATAAAAAATTTAACCTTTTTGTTTCAACGTCATATATATTTATTTGAGATCCATTAGCAGCAGTAAGAAAACCAATTGGTTCTTTTTTATATTCTGCTGAAGCCTTAATAATGGATACTGTACTTCCACAATCTATAACAAATAACTCTTTAGAGTTAGCATCAAAAATACGGTATAGACTGTTGAATTGTAAATTGGGTTTAGACATATTTAAAACATTCATAATTTTTGGAGTCATTGTACCCTTATAAAAATTTGCATTTTCAACAGGCATCGCAGTATATTTGCAAAGAGCTGATGGCTCCTGTTCAAAGACTGGCCTTTCACCATATTGTGAATGCAGATTTTTATTTTTAAAACTATTATACTCAGGACAATGCTCAAGTTCACTAGACTGAGATACTCTTTCGTTTAAAACAGATGGTTTTAAATCAGTAGTAGCAATCTCATTCCCATGAAGTTGAGCATT
>SEYY01014378.1:0-13391 GCA_009176605.1 Armadillidium nasatum | reverse complement strand
GTCTTGTGCTGCCCTTATCATTCTCTCTTCCTCAGCTTGTAAACCTCCTTTACAGAATATCTCCACTGATTTTTCCTTATCTATGTAAACCTCATCAATCATTTCTTTATACTCTTTTGCAATTACTTGTTGTTTCCATTGATTTATATGCTTTGCCTTTCGTTTCTCTTCAAATTTATCTTTAACAATTCTGATCTTTTCTTTCTGTGTTTTTTCTTCCCACCTTTCACTTCGTTCTACGTTTATTTGGTACATATTCAAGTAATCATCTTTCTTTTTAATTAATGAACTTATTGCTGGTTTTATTCTTTCATGATCATGTACCCACTGAAGGTATTTATTTTCTGTATTTTCTAGGTATTGCCCTAATCCAATTATTTCTCTTTTATATATGTAGTCAATTTCCACAAGCCCCATGCCTCCTTCTTTGCGTTCGGTATACATTCTTGATAGTATTTGTCCTTTGTATATCATTTTATTGGCATTCAACATTTTCCTTGTGGCAATGTCTAATTTGTTTAGATCTTCTTGAAACCAGTCTATGATGCCACTACTATAAAGGATTACAGGTATGGCCAAATGTTTTAATAGCTTCTACTTTATTTCTTGCATTTAGCTCTGATCTCAATATTCGCTTTTGTTCTCTTTAAGTATTCCTTTCCAAGATTCTCCTTCATTAATTTATGTTCAACCTTTTCTGATTCTTCTACTCCTAAATATTTATACGTTCTTTCCTGTTCTAATTGCCTGATTGTGATCTCTTCTATTGTGATGTTTTCACTTTCTATTCTCCTTCCCTTCTTAAGCGTGAGGAATGCACACTTTTCCAATCCAAATTCCATACATATGTCTTTGGAAAACTTTTTAACCACTTCAATTTGTTTGGTGATTTCTTGCCTGTTTGGAGCGTATAACTTCAGATCATCCATATAAAATAGATGAGAAATTATTTTGGCGCTTTTCTCACTTCGTGGATTCACCCTGTATCCATTCTGTAAATTGTTTATTAGGTTGCTTAATGGGTTGATGGCTAAAATGAAGAGCAATGGCGACAGCGAATCTCCTTGAAAGATCCCTCTTTTTATATTAATTTTATTAATTTCAATTGCTCCTTTTTCATGCTTTAGTTTTAAATTAACCTTCCACTGTTTCATTCCTTCTTTTACAAAATTGACTATTTTATCACTTACTTTATAGATTTTCAACACTTCTAATATCCAGCTATGAGGAACACTATCATATGCTTTTTTATAGTCGATCCAGGCCATGCTTAGGTGTTTCTGATTCTTCCAGCTATTTTCAAGTATCATTTTGTTTATTAATAATTGGTCCTTTGTACCCATACTATTTCTGATGCATCCTTTCTGTTCTTCATTTATGATATTGTTATTTTCTATGTGGCTATATATTCTGGATGCTATTATTGCTGTTAGGGTTTTGTACATAGTAGGCAAACATGTAATAGGTCTATAATTTGATGAGTTTTTGGTTTCTTTAGATTTTGGTATGAGGTTGGTGTCTCCTATGGTCATCCATTCTGGCATTGCCTCCCCTTCTTCCAGTAATTTATTTAGGCATTTTGTAAGGGGGACCATAAGTACTGTGACCTTCTTTAACCATATGTTCTGAACCTTGTCAGGTCCAGGGGCTTTCCAATTATTGAGTTTAATTAGTACTTCTTTTACTTCTCTCTGACTTATTTCTCTGCATTCCATTTCATTGATGTTATTTACTTGAGGACTATTTATTATCTGTTCTTTCCATTCTGTTACCCTGTTGTGTCGTTTCTCTTTTTCATAGATATTCTTCCAAAACCTCTCTATCTCTTCCTTTTTTGGAATTTCATTAACTTTAATTTCATCATTTCTCAGTTGTCTGTACAATCTTCCTGGATCTTGTTTGAACATTCGGTTTTGTTCTTTCTCTTTTTCATTTCGTTCATATCTTTTTAATCTTTTACTTTTTGCCATTAGACTTAATTTTCTTCTAGCGATCGCATGGACCAATTTATTGCCTTGTCTCACTCTTTCTCTTCTTATTATATTTTGTACTTGTCTTATTACTCTTTCAGATCTTAATTCATTCTGTTGAAACGACGTTAGGATGGAAATCTCCCTTCTTATTTTTAATATTTCTTTTTCCAATCTAAACTTCCATGGTTTGCATTTTTTCTTTCTTGTTCCTCCTGTCTCTTTCATGACTCCAACTCCCATGATATCTCCTATTGCCCTTCCAACTGCGTAATATAGTCTGTTGAGTTCTGTAATATCGCAATCGGATGGTAAAATTCTTGGTAGAACTCTGTTGGCTATTCCAATCTGCTTATTCATTTCAAAGTAATTATTTATTTTATTTATTCTTAATCTTTTACCCATTCCCTCATTTAAATCAATTTCTCTGTAGTGGGCTATTTTCTGTAACATCCCTTCGAGCTCTTCTCTTGTGTACTGGAACTGTTCATTTCTCCTTTCATTTCTTGTGGATTCATCGCTGTCGCTTTGCTCAATGTTTAAAGATTCCTGTGTTGAATCATGAAGTTCACTTACTGAACTCTCTTCATTACCCGATTCCATAAGTTCATCCTCTGGTTTCTCTGTTATCCATACTCTGACTTCACTTACTGTTTCTGTTTCCCCTCCATCCTCCTCATCCTTTTCCGATGGCGGAGAGTTACAAGTAGAATATTTCTCCTTAACTTCATTTCTCTCCTCATTGCGTTTTCGGTTTTTGTTTGTCTTTGTTGTTTGTTCTTTCTTTTTCCTGTTTCCTTGGTACAATTCTCCTCTGTTTTCTTGTATCATCTGTATGATATCAGGTGTTATTTGGAGCTCAGTTTCCATTATTTCTCTTGCATGTTCTTTAATTTTTATCAGGTCTTCATTTGTTGGAAGTGTGGCTTTCTTTTTCTTATTCCCTTCTATTTTTCTCTCCTTATTGTAGTTTAAGATAGCTTGTTTTTGGTTAATCATTCTTTTCCTATCAATCTGGTTATATTTTTGCTTGAATCTATATTCCATGAAATCGTTTGAGCTGATTACTTTCTCTTTGACTACATATTCCCAGAATTCAGTTTTCTCTTTTTTTTCCGGGATGAGTTCTCCAATATAATGACACTCCATTAAATATTTATTTTTATCTGATGTCCACATCCAGTTCTTATCAGTGGGTGGGTTTGTGTGTTCTTCTGTCATGTTTGTCATCCTAATGTATTCCTCAACTTCCTCTTCAATCTGTTTCTTTCGCTTTTTAATGATATTAAATCACTTTTAGCATTTTAAATTTCCAATATATGAATTTACATTTGTGTGTGTAAACATGTGTCTTTTTAAGGTTCCTTTCTGATTACATTCATATGAACAGTAAGAACATTTAAATAATTTGACGTTTGTGTGTGTAAGCATGTGTCTTTTTAAGCTTCCTTTATGATTACATTCATAAGAACAGTCAGAACATTTAAATAATTTCACGTTTGCATGTGAAAGCATGTGTATTTTTAAGCTTCCTTTCTGATTACATTCATAGGAACAGTCAGAACATTTAAATAATTTTACATTCGTGTGTCTAAGCATGTGTCTTATTAAGGTTTCTTTGCGATTACTTCCATAGGAACATTTCAGAACATTTAAATAATTTTATATTTGTGTGTGTAAAGCATGTGTCTTTTTAAGTCTCCTTTCCGATTACATTCATAGAAGTCAGAACATTTAAATAATTTTACATTTGTATGTGTAAGCATGTGTATTTTTAAGTTTCCTTTATAACTGCATTCATAGGAGCAGTCAGAACATTTAAATGACCTTATATTGTGATGACTTAGCATATGTCTTCTTAAGTTTGGTATGAATTTACCCTGAAAATTGCATTGGCCGCATTTTAACCTTGCTTTACTGTGTGTTTTTAAATAAGTCTTCAATTCATCTTTGTTTTGAAAACGAAAATTACAATGTCCACTACTGAGGTTTTCCAGATTATTATTCTTAATAATTTTTTGACGCATTACTTCCTTCTGAAGTGTTCTTGAAGTACTTTTCATTTTAAAACCTTTTTCTCCTTCTGCAGCATTGCTGATGTGGCTCTGTGTAAAAAACAATATATGAAATTAGTAAAAATGTAGAAAGAATTAAAATACTTTAATATCTTAAATGTAAAATTATAATTAAATCACTTTTAGCATTTTAAATTTCCATTTAATGAAAATAAATATATTTTGTTACTCTAAGGAAATCAATAATTCAAATAGGAGTTTTCATAACATTAAATTCATTTCAAATTTTAAAAAAAAAAAAAAAAAAAAAAAATCAGTTAAAACTTAAATTCATAATTCTCTAAGGGAATTCTTTGACCAGATTTTCCTACTCTAAAAACCTGTTCCTTCAAAAGTTTAATAAATAAAAGTAGATTTTCAATCACAGTATAAATAATATATATTTATACTTCGTTTGAAAGTAGGTGTTACAAAGATATTAAATTGAATCATTTGATGCTTTAAAAGTTACATTAAATCTGAACTACTTTCAAATTTGGTGTCAAAAAATGTAAGCAAAGAATTAAACCTGGAAGAGACTAAATATAGATATAAAAGTACTAGTCATAAGTTAATAAAATGTGGTTGTTTGAGAATCATTTCTGAAAATATTCAACAAGTGTTGGAAATAATGACCATTAGCATCAAGGAATGTCTGCATACATTTTTCTATGTCAACTATGCCAAAGCCCCTTGGAAATGACCCGTTCTTCAAAGATGGATTTAATTTCGTACATGCTGATGTATGGCAAGTGGCTCGACCTCTCATGACACTACCTCGCTTCGCTTCTCACACACACAAGGTTTATTCGTAGAAAATATTTTTAACTTTAACTTTTAGCTATATATATATATATATATATATATATATATATATATATATATATATATATATATATATATATATATATATATATATATATATATATATATATATATATATATATATATATATATATATATATCCTCCAGTGGGGAGAGGCTGGAGGCCTACCAATTTGAACCAGAGTTGAAAAAGTCCTATCCTAGTCATTACAGGGCGACGTGTCCAGACACACGGCGATAGAAAGTGTGCAAATCAATAGAAGTTGGGAAACAGATAAAGGGAGTGTGTTCCAGACTTTACCAGTAGATTAAATGTAAGATTGAGCATAGCGGTTAAGTCTGGGGTCAGAGAACTGGACAGAGAAAGGTTGAGACTGTGTAAAATGGCGTGTCGCACGAGCTCTTCTCAAAGGAGGAGGTATGCGACGAGAGAATTCAGAAGAGCAATGTCCATTGTAATAATGTTAGTATGGAGAGAGTGATGCAATAATTCGACCGGCAAATACTGGAGTGAGTTAGTAAGAACGGGAGAGTTGACGAGAGGAAAAGCCCTAGACTCCACCTTCTCAAGGAGAACTGTATGAATGGAACCACCTCAGATGTCTGAAGCATATTCCATCAGGGACGAACAGCACCCCTAAAGAGAGCAAGCAACTAGGGTGGCGTGAAGAAATCACGAAGGCGCCTCCGAACACTCAACCTCTTAGAAGCTTGTTTAGAATGAGAAGTAATGTGATCTTTCCAAGAAAGATCAAGAGAAAAAGAAACACCGAGAATATTAAAGAGAGATGAAGATTTGAGTTGTGTGTTGTCGAAGAAGATATCATTGTTGTGTGGAAGATTGTGTCGAGTGGAGAGATGGAGGAACTGAGTTTTTGAGGCATTGAAAACGACCATGTTTTCCCTGCACCAATTTGAAATACGCGAAAGATCAAAGGTTAGTCTCTCTAAGGCTACCCTCCTTGCGTCTATAAACTACTGTTGAGAAGTACATCTTTCAAACTGAAAGGAATAATGAAGGGTGGAGTCATCGGCATAGGAGTGGATAGATGAGGTAACAGAGATAAGGTCATTAATGAAAAATAGAAAAAGCGTTGGGGATAGGACAGAATACTGAGAAACATCACTATTAACTATTACAACAGCTGCAATTATGTATCGAACAGGGCCCCGGTCCTGGCCCCAGCTAATAATCAGGGAATAACCTGCCAGGATTAATTGCAAATTATACTTATTAAAGGTGGATTAAATAAAAGAATATAAGAAAAGTAAGATTTTAAGTTACAATTATAATCATTAAATTGTTTTCAACTTTGTTTACCAATTAAAAGATCTTAACTAATTTAATTACTTTTAAACATTTTTTTGTACCTGATTTTGATCCATGCCACAAATATTGTCAAAAGTTTCTTCATTCGTTATGTCCTTCTCAAAATCCAAAGGATCCTCTTTTACTTCAATATCTTCCTCCTTGACATCAAATGGCTCTTCTTTTACTTCAATTTCATTTTTCACATCGATGGATCCAAAACAATTTCTCTCCTGTTCAAAATATTTTATAAGACTCAATATTTTCCACATAGATAAAATACTATTATTAAAACTATTGCTTACTACTAATACATTTATTACTTAAGGTGCAAAGCTTCTACTGCACTGGGCTGCGTCTGACTCTTTCCAACAGCTCTTATCTTAAGCTTTCTTCCTGGCTTCACCCTAACTCCATCCCAGCGTCTTTAGATTCGCTTTTATAGTTCTTCTCCATGTTCCCGTAGGTCTTTTTCTTCATCTCTGTCCACACGGTGTCTATTTCACAGTCTCCTTCCTCACCTCATTCTCTTCTCTCCATAAATGTCCACAGTAGGTAAATCTTCTTCTAAATACTTTCATTCAAATCTGTTACTTGTCTTTTCGTTTCTAACTCCTTGTTGCTTATAATTTACAGCCTGAATATCCCCATTACTCTTCACAAAAACTTGTTTTCAAATACTCTAAGTTTCTTCATATCATCTCCTCTAGGCTTCATTTTCGTATCTATACAGCAATACCGATCTTATATTGCTAATAGTTTAATTTTAGTCTTGATCTCAACACTTTTGGTCCTCCATATCTTGTTTGGCATATTGAAGCCTACTCTTGTCTTCATTCTTCTCTTAATATCCTCCTTCGATCCTCCCGTTCTTGTCAACTTTGATTCCAAATATTCAAATTCTTTCAGCTTGTCCAATATTTTACTATCAATGTTTAGATTTCTCTCTCTCTCTTTCTGAGTCTCTAACAATAACCTTTGTTTTTCCCCCATTTATTTTCAGTCCCATTTTTTCATCATTCTATTTACCTTCTCTTGTTACTTTCTATGTGTATAACTCCTCAGTCAAATGTTGTCTGCAAAGTCAAGATCTTCCAATTACTCCATCATTTTCCATCTAATTCTCTCCCTCTTCGTTCAGCTACCTTCCTCATCACCCAGTCAAGTGACACAATGAATAAAGTTGCTGATAAATATCATCCCTCTCTGACTCCACTTTTTACCCCAAATGCAAATATTTTATTTGCATTCCAAGACATGTGAAAATAGCACTACGATGAAATCGATGCTAAAGCAAAGAATTCTTGGCATTATGTATACCTGCTACAATAAATTATCAAATACTGATTTTAATATATTAATAAAAAAGAAATGAAAATTATGATGGCAAAGCAATATGATGCAGCAGAGAGTTCATTTGCCAATCCCTGGTTTTGAGGAATAGATATCATAACTGTTAAACAAGACTAACTCGAAAACAGGAAATGGCACAAATCGAATCCCTTTTTGATTCTGTGCATGTTAAGTATATTTAAAAAAAAAAAAAAAAAAAATTGCCATAGTCTCAAGAGTCCTATACTAGGCACATCACCAAAGGGTTTGCAAGTTTGCAACAGTTTATTAAATTTTGATTGGTTAATAAGATTTGATTTTGTTAAGTCAATACAACAAAAAAAAAGCAAGAAAAACAATAATAATAATAATAATAATAATAATAATAATAATAATAATAATAATAATAATAATAATAATTTTTCTCATACCTCAATTTCTTCCAGTGTTGAAAGTTGCTCTAAGTGAATGTTACTTTCTTTATTGTCTTGTTTGGTACTTTCAAAAAGTTGAACCTTGATTTCTGCCTTGCATTTCATATCCATAATTATTAAAAATGTTTTTAACTCAAAATGTCTTCGAAAGACAAATAATTTTTGCTTACTGAAAAGAAAATAAATAAAATTATTTTGTAAATCAGAATTTACTTATAAGGTAAAAGTAAATACAATCTAAATTCTTTGAAAACTCATTTTAAATATATATATATATATATATATATATATATATATATATATATATATATATATATATATATATATATATATATATATATATATATATATATATATATATATATATATATATATATAAACAACAATGTTTTTTTCCCATAAACCTGAGGAAAAAAAAAAAAAAACTCTACTCATGTTTATTTGGGATTATACACAATAGTCCAGCCAATATTTCTTAGTAGAGATTATGCTTACCGTAAAATAAGGTAATTGAGAACTATTCTGAACTGTTGAAGAACTATTTGAGAACTATTTTTGAACAATTTTATTAAATCAAATTTTGAGGAAAACTTACAGGAACTTTTTTTGGGTATAAATTTATACTTTGATGAATGTTCAACCCACACAAAATTACCAAATTTAAAACTTCATTGGGAAAATATTTGCAAAATATGTGCATGATAAGTATGAAGAAAGGAGCAACTGAGATCAACATCAAATTTTGTCTAAAGTAGCTGATCACCACTGATATAGCATTGTACATGATGTGATGTACTTTCTTGAACTTGTTCAAAGGCTCATCTTATCTGTCACATTGTCTTGGGAATGTTCATGGGCCAATATGTCTGACTAAGAATATTGCCATTTTATAATTTTCTTTTTTTTTTTTTTTTTAAATTTAGCTTTACATAACATATGATCTATTATAAGCATGTATGAACTTAACTTTTTTATGATATTAGATTATTTTATTATTTTTATTTAACATTATTTATAATAATTTATCATGAACCTCTTAGCTCATTATAGAATTCCATTTGAATTTTCCACTTGAGGACCCCTGTCGGTCCAGTTAAGAAACGCAGGTCTACGGCATGTGAAAGGTCCAATATGTCTGCCTAAGAATATTGCTATTTTATTATTATTTTTTTTTTAAATAATAATTTAGCTTTATATAACATAGATTTATTATAAACATGTATGAACATCAAAAATAGAATTTCCAAATATTACTACAAATCCTATTGTATGATCTGAAATGACCACCAAATTTTTTTCAATTGCCTCACTTTGTAAATTTGCCTGTAACTTTTAAACACAATATTCACCTTACATTAGTAATAAAAACCCTCTTTGAACTTTCAAATTTGTCTCAAGATTTCAAATAAAAGTGGTCCAAGCAGAAAAACCCAAGGAACACACACTTCATCAGCTTCTACAATGATTTATTGTCATTTAATACTACACACAATATCTCCTGTCCTTCAATCATTTCAAAATGTACAACAGTTTCTAAACCAAATGGAGATAACTTCTGAAATAGCTTTTTGTGTGGTCGGTTATCAAAAGGTTTGCTAAAATCTAGATATGCAATATCAACTGGCTTCCCTTTGCTCAAGAACTGTTATATGATCCATTAATTAATTCCTAAAATACATCTGACAAGTTACCTTTTCTGTCATGTTGAGAGTCTCACAATATCTTAATATTCTACTCCAATATATTTCTCTATTCAACTTTGTAATTTTTTGTTTCAAACTTTTACTGATGAGGTAAAATTAACTGGCCTGTAATTTTCCAAGATCATCTCAGCAAGTTTTCTTATATTGGTACCACATTAGCCATTTTTTCAATCCTCTAGTATTTCACAATAACTAAGAAACCTAATAAGTAAATATAAACCATATGCGGTACTATTACTACCTTCCTTAAGGATATGGACATACACTTCTAACAATTAGGAAAGTTTTAAATGCTAAATTCTGAATTTAAATATTGCCATCACTAGATGAATCTATATATATATATATATATATATATATATATATATATATATATATATATATATATATATATATATATATATATATATATATATATATATATATATATATATATATATATATATGTTCGATTTATTTTAAAAATCAGGGTAAATATCAGAGAAAAACTGGAGAATGAGGTTAAACCAACTAATATAGGTTCAAAATAGCTAAAAAAAATATTTAGCTCAATATTTTTATTTCAACCTGTAACTTTAGAAGATAAAATAACCCTATATACCAAATTTCATTATTAATTTAATCTGGTATGATACCTCTCTATTTTTCACAATATTGAAAATATCAAATTAAAATATGATGAAATGCATTCTACACATACTTTTCTTTCATGGAAGAGTAAATACATAAAAAAAAAAAAAATTTAATAAAAGAAATATTTATACTATTGAAACGAAATTGACTAACTGTCCAATTCTTTCTTTACAAATACAAATTTGGCAATGTTCAAACTCGAATATCTTCGTTTTCTATATTTAATGAAGTGGAATTAAACAGTGAACTAAAGTAAAATTATATATGTATATATATGCTAAATTTTTTATACACCTTTAATTAACTACTTATATAAATACGCTACATTTTTGAATTTTAATTAAAAAATTTTTTTAGTAGATTTTCTAATAGAAATGTTGAAATTACTCATATATATATATATATATATATATATATATATATATATATATATATATATATATATATATATATATATATATATATATATATATATATATATATATATATATAGTGTAATATGGCAATAGGCCTGTATCATACATCAACTTCAGTCATTCTGGTTATGATAAGTCAAAGCAAGTATGCTAGAAAATAAATAATATTATTATTAATAGGCATAAATGAAATAAAAGCTAAATAATAATACAAATGTCAAAAAAATTACGTTGATATATCGATATTTCTATATATTGAAGGTCAGACAACTTTACCACTTTAATTACAGTACATTGCAGAAAATAATGAACAGTTGAAGGATAAATATAGCAATGTGGTAAGAAATTATTTTCCTACAAACGAATGACAGTCGAAGAACAGTTACTTCATCATTCAAAATGAAAATATAAAAAAAATTTAATTAATTTTTTTTTTATTATGTATTAATATTACTTTACCATAAGGTAACTAGAATGTGTAGAATACATTTAAACATTTTGACTTCATACTTTCAATATAGTGAAAAATTGTACCAGATTGAATTATTACTCAATTTTCATCAAAATCTGAGCCCTAGTGGCGTTGGCCATTGGTTGATCTGTGCTGGAATATCCCCAGTCACTTTCTGCATACCTAACTGCACTCTATGTAAATTGTGAAATGCTACATATAGGATAATATCATATCAGCATAAACTATAATGTTCTCAGTAACCAGAGCTAGGTCTGTTAACAAAATAAGAAAATAATAGTACGATTAGATGCAAACTTTATAAATACTTTTTTACGATAGTATCGAAAAAATATCGATGATATTTTAAATATATATATATATATTTTATTTATTATATTTTTTTTTATTTAGAAATTTTTATATATAAAATAAAATTTAATATATATATATATATATATATATATATATATATATATATATATATATATATATATATATATATATATATATATATATATATATATATATATATATATATATATATATATATATATATATATATATATATATATATATAATATATATATATATATATATATATATTATATATATATATATATATATTGCACCATATCACGCATGATGCCTGTCAATTGCAGAAAATATTCCTGCAATCATACGTGGAAAAAAAAAAGGTTGAAAATTCCCAGCCTCTATACTACGACGAAATATTAATATTGACCAGAACTTCTAACTTAATTCCTTTTTTTCCTTTTAATATATAATTTTCCATTTTACTGCCGAAAGTACGTTGTGTCGAAAGATGTGTTGCTTCACCAAAAATAATTTTAACTGAATTTCTATTAATTTATTTTTAAAAAAATAAAATACTGAAAATTTTATAACGATATATATATATATATATATATATATATATATATATATATATATATATATATATATATATATATATATATATATATATATATATATATATATATATATATATATATATATATATATATATATTTTACATTTTATTATTATTATTTTTTTATTTGGTAAATTTAGGGAAAGTAAGAAAAGTTAAACTTCAGTTCATATCGATAAGTTTTGCAAGGGTTGTAAGAGGAATCGAGCGCTCTAAAGTGAAAGGCTGTCTCCTTGCCAGCGACGTGAGAAATCTCTAGGGGAGTGGATAGTGCAGAAATGTCTAGGATTTTTCTTCATTGCTTAAATCACCTATGTAAATAGATTTCGTAATGCTGAGACAGAATATGAACATCATAAGATCCTACGAGCAGCCTCCATTCAGTAGATTTGGCCCCTCCAAAAAAAATTTTTTAAATTTTGTTGAAATCAAATTCTGTGTTATCTTGCAATTTCTAAATTACAAGAGATAAAGCAAAAATATTTAATATCCGAAATGTACGTGTCATTTAGAACTTTAAACCCTTCCTGGATAGTCCCTCTATCTGCTACGGTTGAGGAGATATAGGCCCCCAAAGTTTAAAATTTTCTTTCATATTCTCAGAAAGTACGACAAACCACCTTGGTATGTATGTCGGCTTTTAACTCAAAAACGGCAATATGTAGAAGAATCTGAATTGCAAATTTGGAATCAGGGGTCCCAAATCCTTATGTCTTTAGAATATCAAGCCGATCTATTTATTGATAAGAAAGTTATAAGAATTTAAAAACTTACACAAACTTTGATCGGAATATTTCAGAAGTTAAAATGGTTTCACAGGCGTTCACCTACTAAAACATAAGAGACTCGACCCATACTCAACTGAAACCGAAATTATCTTTTTTGAACTAATTTTTACAGGCGCTTAAGTATCACTAGAGAGGGTCGACTTCCGTAGGAATTGAGAAATTTTCTCAATTTTTGCTAATATTTATTTTTTAGCACTTTCATGGAGGTAAGACAGTAGAACTTTTTTTGATCGCCTACTTCCTAGAAAATGAGAAAAAAATTCAACTTTTCGAATTTATGAGCAAGTTTTTTTTTAAACTTTGAAAAACGTTAAGTACATTTTACGATATATTGAAGTTCATTTTCGAAATGAAAAAGTCATTATAGGGTAAAACCAATCATGGCCACCATTTTTGCCTCCTGTACTTCTCGCTATCTGTACGGTTATTGAGATATTAACTGATTAATAATCTTAGGCTTTTACTTATAGTAATCGGGCATAATAATATATATATATATATATATATATATATATATATATATATATATATATATATATATA
>SEYY01014377.1:0-2500 GCA_009176605.1 Armadillidium nasatum | reverse complement strand
AGATCTAAGAATGGTAGGATGGTGTCAGGCTTAAATGAATCCTTTCATTTGTTGTCGAATGGTAAGGTGGTGTCAGGTTTAAACGAATACTTTCACAGGTTGAAGAATGGTAAGGTGGTTTCAGGCTTAAATGAAAATTTTTTTATTTTTATTTTTTTTTGTTTTTAAAACAAATACAACAACAAATGCAAAGCACAAATGTAAAAACAAAACAAGAACAAAACACACTGAAAACAAATACAAAAACAAATATAAAAACAAAACAAGTAAGAACAAAAGACACTGAAAAATACAAAACACAAATATAAAACAAAAGACACTGAAAAATACAAAACACAAATTTAAAAACAAAACAAATAAGAACAAAACACACTGAATGTAAATGCAAAACACATATATAAAAACAAAACAAATACAAAGTACATCCGTAAAAAACTAAAATAAGCAAGATCAGAACAAACACAGCTCTAAAGTGTAAAACACAGATCAGAAAACACAAAAAATAAAACCATAACCAAAATTCAAACACAAATGCAAAACAAAAACAAGAACACAAAAACACAAACAAAATGCAAACTCAAAAAAATCAAATACATAATAAATCCCAAAATACAGACAAAACACAAACACGTGCAATCACAAAATGCAAGGACAAAAGAAAAACACAAAATAAATCACACACTGCAAATACAGCACAAAAATTCACAAAACAACACAAATAACAATATAAACAAAAACATATACAACACTAAATACAAAAACACACAATCACAAAAGAAAGAAAGACAAAAGCACAAAATCACGATAAAACACACACATACACACACAAAACACCCTTAATTTGAACGAAATTTTTTTTTGTCTCTATTTGACTAACATATTCCATAGTCTTGAAAAGATGCATGTCGGCCCTTTGCTTGGAACTGAATTATATTTTCAATAACACCAGTACTTCCTTTTTTGCACTATTATCTTTTCAATTATCTCTCACATTACTCTCAGACATTTATTTATTTATTATTTTATTTTTTTTATTATTACTTTTTTATTTTTTTATTTTTTTTATTATTTTTTTCCTTATTCATTATTTCAAATTTCAAAAAAACAATGTTCAATTATATTCCAATCGATAAGGAGCGCAAATAGGGAAAAGTACCACTGTTTGTATGTGTGCGTATTTAATGTGTATGTTACTGATGTGCATATGTGTACGTGTGTGTATATTACTAGTGTGTGTATAAAATGTACACACACACACACACGGAGTATTGAGTCATATCCAATTTCCTTTATAGAACAACTCAAATATTTCAACATAATATTTAAGCTGTTGAGTTATATATATATATATATATATATATATATATATATATATATATATATATATATATATATATATATATATATATATATATATATATATATATATATATATATATATATATATATATATATATATATATATATATATATATATATATATATATATATATATATATATATATATATATATATATATATATATATATATATATATATATATATATATATATATATATATATATATATATATATATATAATATATATATATATATATATATATATATATATATATATATTATTAGCAATTAACTTAGTAGTGCTAAAACAATTTTTATTTATTATAATAAAATATTAATATTAAAAAAAAAAAAAGATTCTGTAAAAACACAATTAAATTGAAAAGATGAATTTTGATATTGATGGTAATGGTAACAAGAATAGTAATAGTAATAGAATCAGTAATAGTAGCAGTAATAGCAAAAGTAATAATAATAATAATAGGAACATTAACAGTATTATAAACGGTCCTTATGTATTATTAAAAGTAATGGTAATTTTAACAATAATGGTAACTGTAATAGTAATAATGACAATAATAATAATAGTAACATTAACAGTATTAGAAGCAATCCTTAGTACTATTAAAAGTAATAGTAATATTAAAAATAATGGTAACATAATATAAATAATATAACAACAGTAATAGTAGCAGTAATAGTAATAGTAAGAATAACATTAAAAAGAACCTTAAGAGTGTGAGAAACGGTCCTTAGTATTATTAAAAGTAAAAGTAATATTAACGATGTTAGTAACAGTAATAGAAATAATAATAGTAACATTAACAATATTAGAAACAGTCCCAAGTATTATTAAAAGTAATAGTAATATTAACAATAATGGTAACATAGCAATAATAATAGTAGTAGTTATAATAACTATTAAAAGCAGTTCTTAGGATTATTAAGAATAATAGTAATATTATCAATAATGGTAACAGTAATAGTAATATTAGCAATAATTATAGTAACATTAACAGTAAGAAGCAGTTAATAGTTTTTATTAGAATAATTGTAATATAACAATAATAATAACACTAATAGTAATAATAATTTTTACAGTATTAGAAACAGTCCTTAGCATTATTAAAAGTAACAGTAATATTAACAATAATGATAA
>SEYY01014376.1:0-5000 GCA_009176605.1 Armadillidium nasatum | reverse complement strand
ATATATATATATATATATATATATATATATATATATATATATATATATATATATATATATATATATATATATATATATATATATATATATATATATATATATATATATATATATATATATATATATATATATATATATATATATATATATATATATATATATATATATATATATATATATATATATATATATATATATATATATATATATATATATATATATATATATATATATATATATATATATATATATATATATATATATATATATATATATATATATATATATATATATAGGGGATGGACGTAGCGCAGTCCGAAGCGATGCAACTCTTCCTCTCCCCCCCCTTCCCCACTGAACATCCTATCACTAATCCCGTGAAGTGATACGATGGTCTAGACCAGCGGTTCCCAACCTGGGGTACGCGTACCCCTGGGGTACGCCTGCTATCGATTGGGGGTACACAAAAAATATATGGATTAATTAAAAAATAATGTAAAAAAAAAGATTAATAGAATATTAATAAATATCGATTGGGGGTACACAAAAAATATATGGATTAATTAAAAATAATGTAAAAGAAAAAGATTAATAGAATATAGATCACAGAATATCAAATTACGAAATTAAATTATTGTTCTATATATATATATATATATATATATATATATATATATATATATATATATATATATATATATATATATATATATATATATATATATATATATATATATATATATATATATATATTGGATTTGTGTGTGTACGAAGGGGTACGGCAAGGAAAAAAAGGTTGGGAACCGCTGGTCTAGACCATTCATTCCGTATTCTCCTTTGCCCTATGGTTCGTTCGTTTTCCAAAGAATATCCCTCATTCACCCTTCACCCCTTCATCACTTAGGAGTTGACAGCCTCCGACGTTGGGGATGTTGCCGCCAAGAACTCTCTTCCGGGTTGCCCTAGTGCAAAGTCTTTTTTTCATTAATTTCTGCAACACTCGCTGTCTTTTTTCTAATTTCCCCTTTGTCGTACACCACCTTTTTTCTTCTAAAATTCATATCTCTTTCTTAACCGAAACCCAGGTTCTTTGATGCACTGATACAAATTTTATTCTGTAACCTGCTACTCTCTATATTCTCAATTTTTAGTCAAATGCAGATGTCACAAGTGTGCGCAACGATGTTGCTTGAGATCGCGTCTTTAATTTGGAGTCTTCTGAATTTTCTACTTTATGACTTAAGCTTTCTTTCAATTCTACTACTAAATTTAGTTGTTTTATCTATTTATTCTCCTAATTCTACTGACTATAAAAAATTCTTCGAGTATTTAAACTCCAAAATAGAGCACATTCTTCCTTCTCCTTTCTCCGAAATCATCATTTTAGGTGATTTCAATGTTCATCACCACCAATTGCTTTAATCTAATTCTTATATATGAGTAGTTGGTGCATCTCCTTACCAGTATCCCTGACCGTCTTGATGATGAACTCAGCATATTGAGGTTTTCTTAACCTCTTATCCTTCACCTTATACTGTTAAACTCTTTCCTCCTCTTTGTTCATCCGATCACCTTTTTATCTCCGTTTCTTGTTCTGTCTCTTCAAGTCTTCCGCAAAACTGCATCCGCCTTCGGCGAAGACATTTCGGGAACTTCGGTGCCACTAACTGGTCAGACTTGCGGTTGTGCTTCTCTGATTTCCCATGGAATGATTACTGTTTCCGTTGGAGTGGTCCCTCTGAATGTGCTGAGTGCATAACCGAGGTGATTCTCTCTGGCATGGAGTGGTATATTCCATTTTCTCTTCCTTTAACTAAGCCTAACAAATTTTGGTGTATAACACTACCTGTTCTAATGCCATCTGCCTCAGGGATTCTGCCTACAGGGATTACCGTGGTCCTAAAACTGTAGAAACCCCTGCAACTTATATTTCATCCCGGAATCGTGCAAAAATTCATTTCTCCAATGTAAATGCAATAATCTTTCTGGATCTTATTCACCGCCTTTCTCTCATTTTGCACAAAAAAAATGTCAACTCTAAATTTGCTTCTTCCCCTTTCCCTTCTTTAGTATCTTTTCATGGTTCAACTACCGTTTTGCCTTCCTCTAAAACTGAACTCTTCGCTCAAACTTTTGCCTATAATTCAAACTTAGACGATTCGGAGCATTTCCTACTTCTTCAACCCCCTCCAACTCATTTATGCCTAAAATAATAATTTCTTCTAAAGATGTCATTTCTGCTCTCTCTGAGCTTAACACTGAGAATGCGTACGGTCCTGATGGTATTCCTCCTACGGTTGTCAAAATCTGTGCTTCTGAGCAAGCACCCTGCCTTAGTAAACTATTTTGTCTCTGTCTTTCTACTTAGACAGACTCTTCTTGCTGGAAAAGTGCTCTCATGCAGCCTGTGTCGAAGAAAGGGGATCCTCTCAACCCTCTAACTATCGTCCTATTTAATATATATAATATATATATATATATATATATATATATATATATATATATATATATATATATATATATATATATATATATATATATATATATATATATATATAAAGATAATCTTCGAGAGAGCGTTGACTCCTATTTTGTTATATGGAGCAGAAACATGGAGCACCACAGAGAGAGAGAGAGGAAAGCAGGTTGCAGGCGGTGGAGATGAAAGTTTTGAGGAGTATGGTAGGTAGGACTAGAAGACATAGAATTAGAAACATATTTATAAGAGAAGTGGTAGGTGTAAGACCGCTGATCAACAAGGTGGATGTAGCAAGGCTTAGATGGTGGGGACAACTAGAGAGGATGGAGGAGTTTAGAGTAACAAAAAGGAGATGGAATTGGAGACCGGATGATAGACGACCGAGGGGCCGACCGAGGAGGAGATGGAGAAACTCGGTGGAGGATTCGTTGCGGAGACTCCAACTACCAACAATGGAGCAAGTAAAGGCGGATGGTATCATCGCAGATAGGACTGCGTGGAGACGCCGGCTGGTGCAGCTGACAGGCTCTTAGCCTTCCTGGGAGCAATAGAAGTAAATAATATATATAATATATATATATATATATATATATATATATATATATATATATATATATATATATATATATATATATATATATATATATATATAAAAAGCAACACAAAAACTCGAAACATAATGCCGATAAATAAAATTCTTAAATAAAATCAGTTGTTTTATTGAATTCCAAAACACTTATATTAAACGACGTTTCGGAAATCTTCTCTTTCCCATCATCAGGAATCTTAAAGTTATTTAGTTTATATAAATCTTCGGTGATAAAATTTTTTGTAAGATATAAATAATAACCAGAACAGGATGAATATATATATATATATATATATATATATATATATATATATATATATATATATATATATATATATATATATATATATATATCTATATATATATATGTGACTATAACCATTGCTTAATGCAAGCAAGAACAATGTATTCGTCATCTTTGCCATTCAAAAAATCAAGTAAATCAAAAGAGATTTCAAATTCAACATTTTCTTTTATTCATAAACTTTTTTTCGGAACAATATTTCCTTGTTAGATGTGCCATCCTTGAAATCCTATAATTTATAGCCATTTGAAGACTCCATAAAAGCATAAGTGATGAAAGAAACGTTGGTTCGAGTCCTTGATTGAACACCTTTTCTTGTCACAATTTTATTTATGTTTATCTTTCTTTCTTTCTTTCTATGTGGATCTATATATATATATATATATATTATATATATATATATATATATATATATATATATATATATATATATATATATAATATATATATATATATATATATATATATATATATATATATATAATATATATATATATACATATTATATATATATATATATATATATATATATATATATATATATAATATATATATATATATATATATATATATATATATTATATATATATATATATATATATATATATATATATATATATATATATATATATATATATATATATATATATATATATATATATATATATATATATATATATATATATATATATATATATATATATATATATATATATATATATATATATATATATATATATATATATAATATATATATATATATATATATAATATATATATAATAATATATATATATATATATATATATATATATATATATATATATATATATATATATATATATATATATAAATATGATTTCATGGTCTTGCTTTTCTGGCCCGCATTCACTGACCCTTGAATAAAAAATTGCTCTTTTGCCAAACCGAGAGATAGAGTGTCCTAATGAAGAAAAGAAAATGTAAAAAAAGGAAAAAAAATAAAAAAAAATAAAAAAAAAAATTTAAAAAAAAAAAAAAAAAACTCGAAAGTGTATTGGAAAGACTTTCAATTTGTTCTCATTATTATTTTAAAGGTTCCATTTATTCCATTTCATATTTACAAGTTTGTGTTTTAAGAGCTCTTTCCATTCGCCTTTCAAAGATAAATTGACATATGATTAGTAATAGTATATATATATATATATATATATATGTATACATACAAGTATATATTATATATATTATATTATATATATATATATTATATATATATATATATATATATATATAATATGTATATATATATATATATATAATAATATATATTATATATATATATATATATATATATATATATATATATATAATATATATATATATATATATATATTATATATATATATATATATATATATATATATATATATATATATATATATATATATATATATATATATATATATATATATATATATATATATATATATATATATATATATATATATATATATATATATATAATATATATATATATATATATATATATATATATATATATATATATATATATATATATATATATATATATATATATATATATATATATATATATATATATATATATATATATATATATAATATATATAT
>SEYY01014375.1:0-25000 GCA_009176605.1 Armadillidium nasatum | reverse complement strand
TTCGTTTTAAAGTAAATTTTCACTCATTTTATTAAAAAAAATAACAAAAAGATTAAATTAAATTTGTCGTCAAATATTAAAGGTTTTCATGAACTGGGTATTTATCACCTGTGTTTTTTATGAAAGCTCTATTTTGCATAAAAAGAAAAAAAACATTTTGAGAGGCGTAATTGACCTGTGATTGGCTGAACATGAAATGATCTCCATTTTGTATATATATGTATTTTCACCTTTACTTGGACGAACTCTCTTGGACGACTGTACATATATATATATATATATATATATATATATATATATATTTATATATATATATATATATATATATATATATATATATATATATATATATATATATATATATATATATATATATATGGCATGTAATGCATAGGGGTGGATTAATGACTTTAACCTTGATATGTTCATGCTCGGCACACCATTGTTTTACTCTTTCAGTTGTATGAATCGAACTGTTATCTTGAACGAAAATAAATTTCTCTGGTTCTGGAAAGAGACAAGTCGAAGTCAGTAAAAATTATACGAGACCAGTAATTCACTTCTTCTTGAACATACTTCCTTGCAAATGCCAGTCTTGCTGCTTTGTGTTGGTCTGTTAATTTATCTTTTACAGCTGGAATTCTACTGCATGAATGTTTCAGAAATCAGTGTGAAAAGAGATAGGATATCCATCGGAACATCTAGGAAGATCATTGACAGGACGACTTGCATAACCAGAGTCCATAAACTTTGAAACCGTGGATGTGGTTGGAGGACAATTTTTTGTTACACCCCACCGAACTCTGAGGCTTCCTTTCCTGAGTCATAATTAAAATAATTTAGATGAAATAGTAAATGCAAGAGGGCAGAAATATTTTGTGTTTGGAGGTTGAAAACACTATAGAATCTCGGCGAATAGTATCTCATATAAGACGAGGTATGAGGGAAATGTTCTCCATGAAGATTAGTCGCAAAGAGAGAGATATACATGGCAACATTAGCCAATGAATGCACAGAATTTTTCAGCCTATCTTGACATTCTCGGTAAATCATGCAGAAGCAGGAAGACAATCGGTTTAGGATCAGCTGCGTACCACTCTTACAGCTCTCTCTCTCTCTCTCTCTCTCTCTCTCTCTCTCTCTCTCTCTCTATATATATATATATATATATATATATATATATATATATATATATATATATATATATATATATATATATATATTATATATATATATATAATGAACCCCATCAAAAAATCATTAAATAAAACAAAACAATATTTTCCATTCTGGTTTAAATTAATTACAATTCTAAGTTACCTGATCATTTCGTAAATAATTTTGTTATGGTAAATTTATTTCCAATATTAAAGAAATGTTAGATCAATATAAAAAATAAATAAATATATAAAAATAAATTTTTAAATCAATAAAAATTATTTATTTATTCGTTTATTTACATTGAAAGGAAAAAGCTTAAAGTTATTTGAGTTATTTGCCTTTTAATGTAGGTAAAAACTCAAATCTGAAACGATACAGATCTTTTCTTTTTTTTCAATTTGTTGCTTGCGATTGATGAGTAGCGTCTTGCTGTTCAATATGATTCCTTTTCTAATGCTTGTTATTTGATTTGCAGAGAACTGGCAGGGTTTATTCTCTTCTAACGAGGTTTTGTATTTTGATTTTTAATGATTCAAAATCAGTTTTAGAGGTTCAAAAAAAAAAAAAAAATGGAAATTTTAATTTTTTTTTCAAAAATAAATCAAAATGTGTATGTACAGTCGTCCACAGGAGTTCGTCTACCATTATTGATACACATATTCATTTAAAAAAATGGCGGTGATGTATTTATCATATAAAGATTTAACCAATGAGAATGTAGCTAAACTCCGCCAAAAATTTTTATTTTCTTTTAATGTGGAATATATGGTTTTTATAAAGACACAATAAAAATTGAAATTCTAGTGGAACGAAAACATCCTTTAACACTTCTTTAACTCCTGGAAGGCGTGTGGCCAGGGGTCCTTGTTGTTTATGGCTAAGGAGTTCGAAAAAATGGGGAAAAAACGACAAAAATTAATCCTGCAATAACGACATCCTTAAAGGAATAATCTTCGGTGCCATATTACAAACAAACAATATAGACCATTTTCCCGAAAAATTCCATCGAGCCCTAGTTAACCTAAGAAAAAATAATAGCATCATAATCTCAAGAGCAGATAAAGGTAACAAAATAGTAATAATGAACACAAACCAATACAACTCAAAATGCATTAATCTACTAAATGATACAAACACATATCAAACACTCACAAACAACCCACATAAACAATCCCAACAAACCTTCAATAACTCACTTCAACAAATACTTAAAGAATATCCTACAATCCATAAAAATAACAAAGCATATATGACACAAATCCCACAATTTTACAGAGTCCCCAAAACACACAAACCTAATGTACAACTACGCCCTATCATAGCCAACACCAATTCTCACACTTACAAACTTGCACAGTGGCTATCCGTACAACTAAAACCCCTCTTAGGCAAAATCTCACCATCTCACTTAAAAAATACAGACGAATTCATTAAAAAAAAAACCGCCTCCCTCAACCCTAAAACCCATAAATTTGTAAGTTACGATGTCATCTCACTTTTCACTTCGGTTCCTGTTGCACATCTACTCCAACTTCTAACTACCTACATCAATGAAAACAACATTAACCTACAATACCCCTTCCCTATATTAAAACAACTCATCCTCCTTACCCTCGAGCATAATTATTTCCAATATAATCAAACGTTTTACAAACAAAAAGAAGGATTAAGTATGGGTTCCCCCTTGTCACCCATGCTTAGTAATTTATATATGGAACTTATCGAACACTATTACATTCATCCCCATCCCCTCCTTACTAATACCAATGCTCCATGTCGATGATGTATTTGCGCATCCCCATCCAATCAATCCCACAACATTTTAACACATGAGTGCCATTACAAACAAAAAGAACAAAAAAACCTTAAGAATTTCATATTACACAAATTATGTATGGGTTCCCCCTTGTTTAAATCTATCCCTTAGTAATTTATATATGTAGAATATATGGAACTTATCGAACACTATTACATTCATCCCCATCCCCTCCTTACTAATACCACATGGCTCCGCTATGTTGATGATGTATTTGCTGCCATCCCCATCACAATCAATCCCACAACCATTTTAAACCACATAAATAGCATTCACCCAAATATTCAATTCACTATGGAAACCCCACCCGCTACTCAAAACTCCTTACCCTTCTTAGATACACTTATCATATGGGACCACACCACCAAACCATCATACACAATATATAGAAAGCCCACATCTTCACCAAGCTACATACACTGGTATTCAGCACACTCAAAAAATATTAAAATAGCCACCCTCTCATCACTTTATCTCCGTGCATTTAAAATCTGTTCCCCTGCCTACTTAAAAACTGAAAATGATTTCTTAAAAAACACTTTCAAAAAACTACAATACCCTATATACATAATTAATAAATCATACAATAAAGCTAAAACAAAATTTTACTCTATAGAAACTAACGAAAACAACACAAAAAACTTTCAACCCATACCCCACATAAACATACAACATATTAAAAAAGTCATACCACAAAACATAACCCTGGTACCTTCAAACAACATTATATTAAAAAAAGTCCTTAAACCCCCTAAATCTCCTAACCCAAACCCCTCCTGCATATATCACATCCCTTGCTCCAATTGCAACTTAAAATACATATTTGAAACTATAGACTTTAAAAGAAGACAAAATCAACACAAACACGATTTAAATATAGACAATCAAAACTCCGCCCTCACTCAACATAGACAAAATAAAAACCACTTCATAAACCTCAATAATAGTGGAATCATCAAAAACATAAATATTATAATAAAAGAAAAATCGCTGAATCTTTCTGCATAAATAATATCCCAAACTTTAACCAAAACACAGGAGACTACAAAATAGATCAATTGCAAAACTCCATGATGCTCCACTCACCTTATTACAAAAGTTTAATCACCAACCAACCATAGTATTGGACGACATGAGAAACATTCTACAGAGCAGCCACATCATTTCAACCTGAAAGAGGCTTCTAACAAGGAGCGAAAGCTTGTTAAGGATATATAGTTGTTTTCAATGGTGTCTAATAACAAAGTGTAATTTATTAATGTGCATTGGCTAATCTTAGGGTTTATAAACAAATAATACATAAATAGAGAGTGTTCATAACTCTAGTACTGAAATAATATATATATATATATATAATATATATATATATATATATATATATATATATATATATATATATATATATATATATATATATATATATATATATATATATATATATATATATATATATATATATATATATATATATATATATATATATATATATATATATATATATATATATATATATATATATATATATATATATATATATATATATATTTATATATATATATATATATATATATATATATATATATATATATATATATATATATATATATATTATATATATATATGACTCAATCGTTAAATGAGTACATCAGTGGAATGCTCTTGCCACTGATGGGAAAACTCCCCGGCATCCGCGATAGGCTTGGCCCAGCCAGCGGTATCCGCCGTAGGGCCCAAGAAACTCTAGGATCTTCCTCGAAAGATCCTGCTGACAAGTGCTCGCACCTACAGGAGTATGGTGAGTTTTATATGACGAAAGTACCCCCATTGGGTTTAACCGCGGGGTGATAGGATGGGCTAGACCATTCCGTTTCACTCCGTTGCCCTTTGGTTCGTTCCTTTTCGCGCTTCACCTTCTCAGAGGGTCTCTAGTGTACCCTCATCTCACACCGGAGTGTTTATGCTCCCATTTCTCCTTCCCGCGACTCCCTTATCACATTCCTACAAATTTACAAGCGCTTACATGTACATTACCTTGAATACAACTACAATGGCGAAACATAAAACTGCCTCGGAGATGCTTCGAGGGGCGGCATCCAAAGAATGCCCCTCATCCACTCCTTCCCCCATCACCACTTAGGAGTTGGTGGCTTCCGGCGATGGTGTTGGTGCCACCAAGACCTATATGCCGACTTGCCCTGGTGCACGATCTTCCTTTTTCATTAACTTCCGCAACATTCACGGTCTCTTTACTAATTTCCACTTTGTCGAATACCACCTCTCTTCTTCTAGTCCTCATCTCTTATTATTAACCGAAACTCAGGTGTTTGAGTGCTGTACAATAATTTAAAAAAAAAAAAAAAAGAAAAGAAAAATATAGATTATAAAATCTTTAAATTTTTTGCATATGTCATCCTCAGCGGGATATAGTTGTCTGGGTTTTCTCTTGGAATTGGATTCTCCACTGCCTGCTCCGAATTAGTAAAAGTTTAGGGTATAACGGTAATTTTGAAGTAGTGTCAGAGTTTAAATTTACAATTTAAAAATTTCATAATAGTTTAATTTTGCAAATTTCATAATAGTTTAAATTTATAATTTGCACTTAAATTTGTAATTTTCACTGTAATTATGGATTCTTATGATCCAAATATTGAGTGTGAATATATATTTAAAATTTTCGTAATAGTTTAAATGTGCAATTTTCATAATAATTTAAATTTATAATTTAAATTTAAATTTGTAATTTCCACTTTAATTAAGGATTCTTATGATCCAAATATTGAGTGTGAATATGTATCTAAAATTTCTGATGCTCCTTCAGAGGAGCTAATTAATACTAAATAACTTATAACTAAACGTGGTAGTAAACGTTCAGCTTGCACTAAGCAAATTAATATTATTTATTCTAAGTTTACTACTCTTAGTTGTGAGGAAAAGCTTACATATATTTCTGTGCTAAAAAAGTTTAAGTTAGAATTGGAACAGTTAGATGAATTAATTTCTGATGCTTTTTTAATATGCTCTGAATATAGTTTTAGTAAACATGAAGAGATCGAAAAGAAAAATATAGATTATCAACTTAATATTGGTGTTCTAATAAATAAACTTGAGAGTTCACTGAGTGCGCCGAGTTCATTGGGTATGTTGGGTACACAAGCTCAATCCCCCCAAAATACGACTCCCATAGGGGGTAGTAACAATAATATTAATTTCCCTCCTATTGAGTTGCCAAAATTTAGTAGCCAGCTAGAAGATTTAGATCAGTTCTTTTTTGCTTTTGACAGTATAATGAGTAAGCGTAATTTTTCTTCTTTTGAAAAATACCGATACTTAGTTAAACAAGTTCAAGGTCCGGCTAAAGCCTATATTGAACAGTTGAAGGTGGAAGATCAAAACTATGAGGTTGCCAAAAATCTTTTAATAAAAGCTTATTCCTCAAAGGTAGGACAGCAATTTTCCGTTATTGAGAAAATTGCCAAATTAAAACTATTAAAAGATTCCAAAATGTTAGAATAGGTAAGTGAAGTTAGGGTCTTAAAATATCAAATTGCAAGACTAGGTATTGATGGTGAAACTTTCATGCAATATTTTATTTGGCAAGGTATTTGCGATCCAATTAAAAGTGTGTTTATGACTGTTAATAATGATTCAAGACCAAATTTAAATGCCATACTTGAATCTGCATTTGAGGTACAGAATAGGCTGGTTGAGTGTACTATTCCAGTAGTTAATAAAAATGTGTCAACACAGCCGGTTATAGAATCTAAGGAGGAGAAAATTGTAAGTTTGGCCACCTCAGTGGACCTAAATAAAAGTTCTGATGAAACTCTTAGGTGTAATTTATGTCAGCAGTTGAAAATTCCAAGGTATGATACTCATACAGTTCGTCAATGTCCTAAATTTGATAGTGCTGAAATTAAAATTAAGAAAATTGATGAACTTGGTGGTTGCGTTCGATGTGGATTTCTAAATCATAAAACATCTGATTGTAGATTTAAATTTAGCAGACCATGCGGTAAGTATCAAGGTAAAAACCATGCCTATTTTCTTTGTGTAAAAAACGAGAATGAACGTTCAGTTGGGAAAAATTCTAAAATTGAGACTACTACTCATTCTGTTAACTTGGATGTAAGTTCTGTCTCCCAGGACAAAGAGGTGGATTTGATGGTAAGTTTAATGTAAGTTTAATGAACACAACTACCTTAAATAGATTTATATTGCCAACTTTTACTACAAAAGTTGAGTTATCTGATGGTAAATCTGAAAATTTCAGAATTTTATATTTGTCATCAGAATTTAGTTTTATTTTTTTTGTCCATTCCCAGGTGTGTTGGGAGTTACAATAATAATAATTATGATTTAATTGTTTTTTCAGACGCAAGTAAAGATTTCTTTGGTTGTGTAATTTATTTAAACGATCCTAATACTCATTCTCTTCATTTCTTAACTGCAAAAAATAAAATAGCATCCTCTAAGGGTGTAGGTAGAACCATTCCTGTGATGGAACTATTTGCGGTTGCATATGGTGTGGTGTGTGATGGATCTGTACCATAATTTGGCAGAGGCCTTTTTTACAGTTTAATGAAAGTAAGTTAATTAAACTGGATCTTTATTTAGCTGGAGCCTTTGTTGGATGTAGATATGTACCATGATTTGGCAGAGGCCTTTTGTACAGTTGAATGAAAGTAAGTTAATTAAACTATAAATCTTTATTAACTGGAGCCTTTGTTGAATGTAGATATGTATCATGATTTGACAGGGGCCTTTTTGTACAGTTGAATGAAGGGTAAGTTATTTAGACTATAAATCTTTCTTTAACTGGAGCCTTTGTTGAATGTAAATTGGCTTTAGGCTGGTGGAATGGATAAAAACTGTATAAATATATATTTTTAAAATGGTTAAATTTTTTTTAAAGAAAATTTAAGGCCCCTCCCAATGTACAATAATTCCTTAATGGGTTAATGATTTCTTGTGGAACTTGGGCTGTGGGTTTAATATTAATAAATTAATAAATTATAAACCCGAGATTTTATGGTTTTACCCCTAATGTGTATAAATTATTACCCCCCGATTTCCCAAGAAATTGCTATAGAAGAAGATGAAACGATATTTCCATTGCTTTCTTAAAGGGAAGCAGAAAGGATTCACTTCACTTATTGTTTGTCGTTATACTGATGACATCATACTTATTATTTGTCACAAATTGTTACTTGTCGTCACTCTGACTTCGATTGTTATTTGTCATTGTGCTATTTACTTAAACTTATTATTTGTCACTGTGCTGTTAGCACTTATTATTTTGTCGTCATACTGATGACTTCACTTATTATTTGTCACGACTTATTATTTGTCGTCATTTCAACTACTACTTCTACTCATTGTCCTGTTAACCCTTATTGTGTCGTTGTGCTGTTAGCACAGCTTCTTATTGTCGTAGTATCGTTAAACACAACTACAACTACAGTAATTAATTGTGTTGCTAATATTAGCATTTGTTTAATAATTTTTTATATTTCTATCTACTTTGAGAACATCCTGCATTTGAAGAGCAGCAGAAAACGAGTTTCTAGACTTGCAGAAATACAGTTACTTACTTCCGGGCTGTATCTACTTCCAATTAACGAAGAAAATTTAGCTCTGAAGAAACATAGGCTGCCTGAAGCTTCGTTAAGACCAATTTTCCAGAAGGAGAAAATTCGATGGGCAAAACATTGCCAGGACATAAAAAGGGTGAGTAAAACCGTTTCATCTAGGGTAACTTATCCTATCCTTTGGCATCCTTTTATTAAAAGGAGTGCCCCATCTAGACACCTTATCCCATTTATTTATTAAACTTTCAATTTTAGGTTTGAAATTGCTAAATTTGGTTTTTGTTGATGAACACAGTGCTTGTTTTACAAGAAATTGTTTACTTCATTTGTATGTCTTTGCTTATTAAGTTTAACTTGCATATCAGTAAAATTGCATATTTCCCCAAACTACTAGTTTTTATCTTTATTTCCAGCTTGGGGTCGGTCTACTCATTTAGTGCAGTCAGGCGTGGAGTTTCCAATCAAACACTCTAGAGTATTGTACTGATGAATGTAATAATGTACAGTTATTTTTTTTAGTAAAGCTTTTAAGTAAACTAAATTTATTTTTGTCCGTCAACATAATTGAATGTTTAATGTTTTCACAATTCAAAAATTTAAGTAATTTTGAACCTTTAGGCAAAAATAAAAGTAAGTTCATTGAGACTTATAAAATCTTTAATATATATATATATATATATATATATATATATATATATATTATATATATATATATATATATATTATATATATATATATATATATATGACGAAAGTACCCCCATTGGGTTTAACCGCGGGGTGATAGGATGGGCTAGACCATTCCGTTTCACTCCGTTGCCCTTTGGTTCGTTCCTTTTCGCGCTTCACCTTCTCAGAGGGTCTCTAGTGTACCCTCATCTCACACCGGAGTGTTTATGCTCCCATTTCTCCTTCCCGCGCTTCCCTTTTCACATTCCCACAAATTTACAAGCGCTTACATGTACATTACCTTGAATACAACTACAATGGCGAAACATAAAACTGCCACGAAGATGCTTCGAGGGGCGGCATCCAAAGAATGCCCCTCATCCACTCCTTCCCCCATCACCACTTAGGAGTTGGTGGCTTCCGGCGATGGTGTTGGTGCCACCAAGACCTATATGCCGACTTGCCCTGGAGAACGATCTTCCTTTTTCATTAACTTCTGCAACATTCACGGTCTCTTTACTAATTTCCACTTTGTCGAACACCACCTCTCTTCTTCTAGTCCTCATCTCTTATTATTAACCGAAACTCAGGTGTTTGAGTGCTCTGACAGCAAGCCCTACACTGTTTCCTCCTACTGTCTCTATCCTCAATTTTCATGCTGAGCAAACGGAAGTGCGCAACGCAACGATGTTGTTTGTTCTCGTGTCTCTAATTTGGAGTCTTCTGAATTCTCTACTTTATGGCTTAAACTTTCTTTCAACTCTACAACTAAATTTATCTCTACTGTCTACTTATCTCCTAACTCTACTGACTATCAAAAATTCTTCGACTATCTTAACTCCAAAATAAAACACATTCTTTCTTCTTCTCCTTTCTCTAAAATCATTATACAAGGTGATTTCAATATTCACCACCGCCAATGGCTTTCATCTATTTCTCATGATCCAGCTGGTGAACTCGTCTACCAATTTTCTTTCCAGAACAACCTTGAGCAGTTGGTGCATCTCCCTACCCCTATCCCTGACCGTCTTCGTGATGAACCCAACATACTTCATCTTTTCCTAACTTCCTATCCTTCTCCTTACACTGTTAAACCCTTTCCTAATTTGGGTTCATCCGATCACCTTCTTATCTCTGTATCTTGTTCTGTCTCTTCAAGTCTTCCGCAAGAAAGGCCCCCGCCTTCGGCGAGGAGACGTTTCTGGCATTTCGGTGCCACTAACTGGTCTGACTTGCGGTTGTACTTTTCTGATTTTCCATGGAATGATTACTATTTCCGGGGAAGGGGTTCCTCGGAGTGTGCAAAACGCATAACCGAGGTGATTCTCTCCGGCATGGAGCCGTACATTTCATATTCTTTCCCTTCTACTAATAACCTTGGTTTAACTCTGCTTGTTCTCGTGCTATCCGTCTCAGGGATGCTGCCTTCAAGGACTATGTCGTCTTCAAATTCCAGAAACTCATGCAACTTATATTTCATCCCGGAATTGTACAAAATCTATTCTTCGAGATACCAAAAACTCTTTTCTCCGCAGCAATTGCAAAAATCTTTCTGGTTCCTCTTTCTCTCGTCCTTTCTGGCATTTTGCAAAAAATTTTGGAGCTTCTTTTTCTCCAATAATGAAAAAATTTATAATATTTGATACTATCTATAGTTGCATCCCAAATGAATGCAAAAGCAAAATGGTAGAGCATTTTGAAGCAGACCTGTCATATCATGAAAAGGTTAGGAAATAAATGGCTAAAACTGCTAACGCTTTAAATACACCTTTCAAAACTAATACCATAAATGTTAAAAGAACACCAATAGAAACATCAATCTCTAATGTACAATCTTAGTGGAGGAAAGAAAACCCGAGAAAAAAAAGACCACCAGCGAGCTATGTGAGAAATTTTTTATGACAGAAGTAAAAATAGAATGAATAAAAAAAATAGACAAACAAAGAACTCTTAAATGTTTAAGGTGTGAAAGATGGTGTCATGATACTGCAGAATATCCTTACAGCCCATTCTGTTTTCTAGGTAGAGATTACCATTTCAGAGGATCATTACCTCGATGTGCAATTATCACATGGGAATATTTATCTCCAGAAAGTTTACAAAGAGTGAAATTTCTTTCACCTAATAGAAAGATTATGCAAAACATCCTAAACCTAACCATCCTAGCTAATATAATCAAAGGCGTAACAAAAGTATGTCACGAAATCGTAATGATAATAATAATAATAATAATAATAATAATAAGCTCATATGCGTATCCCAAAGGGATACGCTTATGTTCTTGCTGACAGAATATTAAATTATATATATATATATATATATATATATATATATATATATATATATATATATATATATATATATATATATATATATATATATATATATATATATATATATAACTATTTTTTTTAAATTTTTAATATTTTATTATTATTATTATTATTATTATTATTATTATTATTATTTATTATTATTATTATTATTATTTATTTTTTTAAAGAAATTTAATAAAATTATTATTAAAATATTTAATTGAAAATATATAATTCAATTTATTTTTATATTAATATATATATATATATATATATATATATATATATATATATATATATATATATATATATATATATATATATATATATATATATATATATATATATACACACATTTGATAAAGCTACTTAAATATTGGTCCGGCCAATTGGCTTACAAATCCATGTTAAAGTATAGGTTTAAAAAAAAAAACTTTCAGAATAATATTAATTAGATATAATAATATAATATATAATAATAATAATAATAATAATAATAATAATAATAATAATAATAATAATAATAATAATAATAATAATGATAATGATAATAATAATAATAATAATAATAATAATAATAATAATAATAATAATAATAATAATAATAATAATAATAATAATAATCAATCTCAATGACAACCTATACACACTATTACTTATAACTCTAAAAATCTTTCATTTCAACGTTCTTCTACTCCTCAAACACAAATGTACAGACAATCAAATACACAAACTCATTTCCTAACAGACAACAAGTACATTATGTACAAGAAAATGATTCTTATAGATAATATTCAACCTAATGAATACAATATTGATAATGATTCTGATTATAATATCAGTAACCTATCTTTGAGACATAGATTTCCCAGACCACAATCTCCATATCTTTATGCCGTTAGTAACTCTTTAGGACCTTCTATAGATCCTATTTTTAAGTAAGGGCGAAAGATTCTGCCCCGTTTTTTCGCCTATAACAAATTCGAAATTATTGGGTTCAAATGTGCGTACTCCAGCCAACTGTAAACATTTTAAGAAAACTTGGACAAAGTATCAAAACAATTATAAAATTTACAATACAGACAAAAATACAGATAAAATTTCAACTTCTGAATATATTTCTGCTTACTATATTGAAATAGATTATGATACAGACATAGAGGATTATTTAGATTCTATTTCTTCTAACTCCATTTCTTTTTATATAAATGCAAATGATATACATTTACAGTATACAATAACTCCACTATAATAAATCCTAAACTTCCTTACCACTCTACTACTTTAAAATCTCAGATAACTCGGAACATTATGTATGGCATATCTGTTACTTTAACTCATAATTATTCTTACACATATTCAGATACAGCCTTCTTGGAAATTATGATCTTCTTCTAACTCTAATGACATTCCAGTTCTTAGAAAAACTAACATAGTTCTCAAATCTATTTCTGGTGATAAACTTCTTGTTCTTGGAGAAACAACATTAACATTGCTCAAAAATAACTCTCCATTCATTTGCGACTTTATAGTCGTGGCGACAGTTGTTGCACATATCCAAAAGACATTCTTATTGGACGTGATATTCTTATTGAAATTCCTATACTTTTAGATTATTCTTCACAAACTGAATACTTAAAAGATAGGGGGAATTAAAACCTTTACCTTTAATACCAATGTCTAACATAAATTTCAAATCTTTTGAAAATGTTTCTAAAATACAGAAGACACTCACACAAAAACAAATTAAACAAAAGATTAATAAACCTGATTATATCTCTATAAATATAGATCCAATTTCATAGACAAAACCTTTAGCAACTTAAAACTCTGACTATTTTCCTAATAACTGAACTGAAAACTTAGCAACTGAAAACTCTGACTATTTTCCTAATGCCAAATTACAGTCTTTTCAGAATGAAATATATGAATTGAAAAATCGTCTTAAAGACATTTCTTCACAAGCAAATATTTCTTATTCTTAAGACAGACTACAAAACACAAAAATTTCTTAATTTCAAGAAAATTTTTATGATACTCTTACAAACTCCATATATTATCGTAAAAATCTTATCTTGGATGATACAATTAAATATAAAGTTTTTACTAATGAAAACACCACATTGTTACCACATTCTAAGTACATTTTAAATGTTAAAGTAGAGTCAGAATTACACACTTACCCACCGAAAATCTCACTCTTATTGCACAAAATAGAAATAATCTCCGCAGTAATACTCAAATTTTTATAGGTTCTACTATGAGTAATTTTATCAATGAAAAAATCTTTAAAAGTGTGCATAAATTTAGGGACAATTTCTTTAAATTCAGATCCTCATTAATTCTTGGCTACTGCTTCTCCTATGCAAATTATGGAGACATACAAATAAAATTAATGAGTGCACTTCCATATATGCCACTACTTATTCATCAGATCTCTCTGATGAGGAAATTCGAAAAATTTATAAAGAAATTTTTCTTTCAAATTCTGCAAACACAGATGACATGTTTTACAGAAACCAGAACAATTAACAGAAATGCTTGAATTTCTTGTTAAGAAGAGAAGCAATTTCTTTAGAAAATGATCCTGTAGAAAAATGTGATCTAGTGACTTTCAAAGGTAAACTAAACTGAAAGAAGGGAGTCTTGACTATGTATATACTCCTCCTTATCGACATCCCCATAAGTATTTGCAAACTATAGATGATTGAGTTGATGATAATTTAAAAAAAGAGATATATAGTTCCAACTAATTCTCCATCTTCTTCTCCTATTCTTGTAATGCCAAAGAAAAACAGCATTAAGCACTGGACGTTCATAAATTACAGGTATCTCAACTCGACAGTACCGAATCGATTCCTACTGCCAAATATAAACGTCTTTTTCTTTTAGGAAATGCAAAAATATTTAGTACATTGGATTTGCTTTCAGGATTTACACATTTTGTTGTAGATAAAGAAAGTAGAAGCTTATTAGCATTCTCAACTGTCGGGGTTATTTCGAATCAGCTTGCATGCCTCAAGGAACCACAAATAATACATCAGTTTTCAGCAGAGCTATGGAAATGGCACTTTCAGATCTACTTGGATTACATTGTCTGCTATTCATTGAAAATTGATTAATTTTCAGTAAAAGCATTGAAGAACACTATAACAGTCTTTCAAAAGTCTTCAAAGCATTGAAGAAGTCAAATGTACGTATAAAATTGGAAAAATGGGAATTCTTTAAGACAAGTGTTACCTATCTTGGCTTTAAAGTATGTAAAAAGAGATTAAGCCATTACCCTAAAAAATTGGAAGCTGTAAAAGGTTTTAAAATACCCATAAATGTCTCATAAGTTCGTTCTCTTCTTGGATTCTTTAAGTACCTTCGACACTTAATACCAAATACAGTCATAGAGCACATCTATTCCCACAAAATATTCATTTTCAATGAAAGTTAAAACAGCAAGCTGCATACAATATACTCAAGAAACAATTACTTTTTTTTTTTTTTTTTTTTTTTTTTTTTACACATCACCACCACTCACGGGCAAAGCCCTATTCAAGGAGGGGGTGTTAAAAGAATAAAAATGAAAGTAAATAGAGTACAAAGTCCAGAAAATAAAAACCACCCCCACAGTACCCACCTAACGCAAATTTCTCAGGTGGGCGCAGACGCGGGCTTTAAAGAAATTGAGATTAAATGCAGAGGGAAATACAGAAGATGGAAGAGAGTTCCACAAGACAGAGGTGGCAGGAAAGAAAGAGGCACCACAGCGGACAAGCCTGGAGTTGCCTATGTCCACGCAAAATTGATGCGCGGACATTGCACCCCTTGTGCTGCGAGGACGCCGTAAAGGTGGAGGTACACGGGTGGATAGTTCCCTCGAGCATTTGCCACTGTAGTACCTATAGAAAAGTGACAAGGCACCAACATCACGTCGCAAAGATAAAGAATCAAGAGAATTAGAAAGAGCGGGACAGTTTATAAGTCTTTTAGCCTTTGACTCAACCCTATCCAAAAGACGGGTGAAACCTGAGCCACCCCAGATATGAGAGCAGTACTCCATACAAGGGCGGATGAGACCCTTGTATAATTGGAGTAACTGCGAGGAAGAAAAAAATTCTCGCAGTCTAAACAGAACTCCCTGCTTCTTTGAGGCCGCCCTAGCAACCATTGTGATATGAGGTTTCCAAGACATTTTTTTGTTTATGTGAAGGCCAAGGATGTTTATATTGTCAACAGGAGAGATGGGAGAACCATCGAAAGAAATAGAAAAGTTAGGAGGTGTCTTTGAGAGAGAGATTTCTAGAAGTTGAGTTTTTAAAGAGTTGAATTTCACAAGGTTGAGACGACCCCACCGGGAAATTCTATCCAGATCTGCAAGAATGGAATCGGAAAGATGTAGACGAGAAGCAACTCTAGATGCAAAGGAAGGAGCAGATTTGAAATGAGTAGAAGAATGGAGGGTTGAGTCATCGGCATATGAATGTATAGGGTTAGATGAACAGCTGAGAAGATCATTAATGAAAAGTAAGAATAGAGTAGGAGACAAGACAGAACCCTGAGGAACACCACTATTGACAGGAAAGGAAGAAGAAGTCGCTCCATCAACAACAGCCGAAATGGAACGATTAGAAAGAAAACTAGACATAAGTAAGCAAAGAGAAGGAGGAAACCCAAAGGAGGGGAGCTTGGAAAGCAGTGACGCATGCCATACCCGGTCAAACGCCTTAGATATGTCAAGCGCCACCACACAAGTCTCCCCATGGTCCCTAAGGGCAGAAGACCATAGATCTGTGAGATAGGAAAGTATATCACCAGTAGACCTCGAACGACGAAAGCCATACTGATGATCAGAAAGAAGGGAATGAGATTCCAGATGATCTAAGAAGTGAGAGTTAAGAAGGGTTTCAAAGACCTTAGACAGAATACAAGTGAGAGCTATAGGGCGATAGTTGGAAGGATCAGAGCGGCTACCTTTCTTCGGGATAGGTTGGACTATTGCGCGCTTCCAACACTGAGGGAAAGTACTAGTATTGAGGCATAGAGAGAAAAGTTGAACGAGGGACGGAGCCAGCTCAGAGGCACACTCCCTTAAAACTCGGGGAGGAATGCCATCCGGGCCGCTTGCCTTCCTAACGTTCATAGACTTCAGAAGCCCATGCACCTGGTCAAATGAAATCACAGGCAAAGGCATGGGACCTCTGAGAGGAGAAGAAGTAGGAGGAGGATTGCCGGAGTCGTCCAGGGTAGAATTAGAGGAGAATAGGAGGCCGAAGAGATTAGCCTTTTCAGTTGGAGTGTTAGCAACAGAACCATCAGAGCGAATAAGAGGAGGAAAGGAAGATTTACAGAAATTGTTGGAGATGTTTTTGGCAAGAGGCCAGAAAGATTTTTCAGTAGGAGAATTTAGGAGCTCAGCACACCTTCGTTTGGTGAAAGTCTGCTTTGCTCGTCGAAGAATATCCCTGCAACGATTCCGATCTGAATGAAAATTAGCTAGAGTGATAGGAGAAGGAGAATTTTTCCACTGTCGATACGCAATGTCTCTAGCCTGAATGGCACGAGAACAAGCACGATCGAACCATGGATTTTGAGGAGAGAAGGATTTAGTTGAAGAAGGAATGAACCTGCTCATCCCATCAACGATTACGGCCCCCACCTTATCGGCAGAGACCGAAGCGTCTCCAGAGACAAAGCAGTCACTCCAGGAATAGTTAGCGTAGAAGCAACGCAAAGCCCCCCAGTCAGCCCGATCAAAGTGCCAGAAGATACGCTTAGGGCAGGGTGGAGCAGTTGGAGAGAAAGCATGAAAATTAAGACAAATTAGATTGTGGTCGGAGTTACCAATAGGTGCGAAGATAGCATATTTATAGAGAGAAGGACTAGTAGTGAAACATAAATCAAGAGTGTTCAAGAATTGGTTGGGACGATCTGGAATGTGTGTTGGTTCTTTAATCAGTTGCTCCAGATCGTTGAGAATGCTGAATGATTCGGCCTCCTCTCCCCCTGAATCGGTATGAGAGGAACCTAGCCATTCAGTGTTGTGTACGTTGAAATCCCCTAAATAGAGGACCTCAGTATTTGGATGCGAAGATGTAACAGTCTCGTGAGAGGTAGTTAGGTACTCAAAAAAGGTATGAAAATCTGTTCTATTAGGAGAACAGTAGCAGAAGCACAAGATTATTGAAGTGGTAGGAAGAAAGATTTTAAGCCACAGAACATCGAAGTTAGGAGATTCAAGATTCACAAGACGTGTTACCGGAGTGTTGGTGTTAACATAGGCACAAACTCCACCCTTAGAACGGAAATTATGAAATAAGTTATAGTTAGATATATTTAAAAAGTTAGAAGAGGAATTCTTTGATATCTGGGTCTCAGACAAGAGTAAAAGGTTAGGATGAGAATTAGAGAGATGGTATTCCACAGAAGCTAAGTTAGAACGTAAGCCACGGATGTTGGTGAAGTGTACAGAGAACCCACGTCTGCGCACACCAGCCATTCTTCACAAACACTTGCGTTCAAAACAGACAAACAAACAGCCAATCTAGCAAACTGACAAACACAAACAATCACACGAGCAAATAGACAGACTAACGAAGAGGCAAACAAAACAAAATAAAAACTGAAAATGCTTATGTTAAAAACAAATATTAAAACTTTAAAAACAAACACAAACACAAACAACACACAAACACAAACAAACAAAGAGACAAACAAAACAAATAAAAACGAAATAATACTTATGTTAAAAACAAATATTAAAACGTTAAAATCAATTATGGAACTATATAACTTAAAAACTATTTATGTTTAAAACAAAACTTTCACTAAAAACTTATCTTAAATTTTTTCAATCACTAGTTGATCCCGTTGTAAATTAAACCACTATAGATACTAAATTTTAAAACGCAAAAAAAAAAAAAAAATTCTAAAACAAATATACACAGTAGATTAACAATTAATTATAAACGTTTAAAAACAACGGATACACTAAAATGAACTAAAACACAAATTAAAACTTCTTGACCCTGATTACTCTAAACCCTTCATAACAAGCGTAGATGCTTGAGACTATGGTCTAGATAGAGTCTTATGCAGTTAGATTCAAATGGTTTACAAAAGCCACTTGCTTTCACCTCGTTTTTTAACACAGGCAGAAGGAAATTATTCCACAACTGAAAGAGAGGCACTAGGTGTCATACATGCCCTTTCAAAATTTCGAACTATTATCTTGGGATATCAAATCCTTTTATATACGAACCACAGTCAACTCATTCATTTTTTTAGACACTGTAATATGACTGGTTGTTTTGAAAGATGGAACTTGAAAATTCAATCTTTTAACCCAGCATTTATTTACAAAAAAGGGAAACTAAAAGTTGCGCCAGACTACTTGTCCAGAAATTCTGCTCCAGATGTTTCTCAATCTATTTTGAGTATATCTTCTTTAAATACTTCTATTTTTCGCCTAACCAAAGAAAACTTTTATAAAGAACAACGTTCTTGTCCTAGATTATCTCCGGGGATAAAATGGTTTGAAAATTTGCTAAATAGTAGGTATGTGCTCCAAACCCAATTTTAAATGGTTTACTTTATGTCACTGCAGAAAACAGATTTCTATTACAAATTCAAGATTTTCTGATATATTCTGATATATATATATATATATATATATATATATATATATATATATATATATATATATATATATATATATATATATATATATATATATATATATATATATATATATATATATATATATATAATATATATATATATATATATATATATATATATATATATATATTATATATATATATATATATATATATATATAATATATATATATATATATATATATATATATATATATATATATATATATATATATATAATTTAAGCTAATGATTTATTCCTAGGGAATCTGATTCTAATGATAAAAATCAAGGCCAGTGCAAAGGCGAACATATTTAATAGGACGTTTCGAATCTATTAGATTCATCTTCAGCTAAAAATTAAACAAAATTACAAAAATTAAAAATAATGAAAATAAAAATAAATATAAAACAAAAACAAAAGTCAAAAAACGCACCACAATTCATTAGGACATTTCCACAGTAAAAATTAAAATTCCAGAAAAATAACAGAAAGGAAATACAGTATAGGGGTGTTGTTCGACCTTGTATGGAGTATGCGTCACACATCTGGGGTGGTTCCACTCATACAGTTCTCTTTGAGAAGGTGGAGTCTACGATTTTTCGTCTCATCAACTCTCCAGCTCTTACTAACTCTCTCCAATCTCTTTCAGCCCGTCGAATTGTTGCTTCACTCTCTTTTTACTATCGTTATTACAATGGACACTGCTCTTCTGAACTCTCTCGTTGCATACCTCCTCCACTGAGAAGAGCTCGTGCAACATGCCTTTCTACGCAGTCTCATCCTTTCTCTGCCCAATTCTCAGACCGCAGCCTTAACCACTATGCTCAATCTTACATATACTCTTCTGGTAAAGTCTGAAGCACAAACCCTATATCTGTTTTCCCAACTTCCATTGATTTGCATACTTTCAAACGCCGTGTATCTGGACATATTGGCGTTCTTCGATCAGGATAAGATTTTTCCAACTCCTGTTGAATTTGGTAGCCTTCTGGCTTTGCTCACAGGAAGTGATATAAAAAATGTAATATATATATATATATATATATATATATATATATATATATATATATATATATATATATATATATATATATATATATATATATATATATAATATAATATATATAAACAAACATAAACAGCAAACTGTCTTGGAAACCGCATATCACAATGGTTGCTAAAGCGGCCTCAAAGAAGCTGGGAGTTCTGTTCAGATTGCGAGAATTTTTTTCTTCTGAGCAGTTACTCCAAATATATAATGGTCTTATTCGTCCTTGTATGGAGTACTGTTCTCACATTTGGGGGGGGCTCCGGCTCCTCCTCTCTTCTGGATAGGGTTGAGTCAAAAGCAAAAAGATTAATAAACTGTCCCCTACTTTCAAACTCTCTTGACCCCCTTTCTCTACGACGTTACGTTGGCGCACTATCTCTTTTCTACAGGTACTACAATGGCAGGTGCTCGAGGGAATTGGCCTCTCGCATTCCTCCACCGTTGCGTCGTCCTCGTTGCACAAGGGGTGCCCTGCTTTCGCACCAAATTTGTGTGGACGTAGGAAATCCCAGGCTAGCCCGTTGTGGTACCTCCTTCTTTCCAGCCACCTCTATTCTGTGGAATTCTCTACCATCTTCTATTTTTCCTCCTGTATTTAATCTTCCACTCTTCAAGGCCTCCGTCTGCGCCCACCTGAGGGCTGTGCGTTAGGTGTGTGCGTTTGCATGGGTTTTGTCCCTATTTGTGTGCCCCCTCCTTGAAAAGGGCTCTGGCCGTGAGTGGTGGCGTTCTGTATTATATATATATATATATATATATATATATATATATATATATATATATATATATATATATATATATATATATATATATATATATATATATATATTACCATTCACCTTTCCCACTCTCATGAGGTGGTGCCCGTCACAGTTCGTTCAGTTCACACCCACACATCCACACTTTATCTCCCCTCACCCCTCACTATTCCCCTCCATTTCACTCTGTCCTCCGAGACTCTCATACCTTCGTCCACATTCAAACCTCTACCCCCCAATATCTCCCTCACCCCATCCATCCACCTCCACCTCTGCCTTCCCCTCTCCATTCCTCCCCCTACCTCGGATCTCATCAATCTACCCACCATCCTATTCTCATCCATTCTACACATATTCCCAAACCATCTTAATACACACTCTTCCGTTCTGCCCACTATTCCCCTCTTCCAACCACATATCTCTCTTATTCTTTCATTCCTGATTCTATCTACCCTCCTTAACCCACATATAGCCCTCAATCCTTTCATCTCAAAAACTTCTAACTTTTTCCTAATCTGAGCATTCATCACCCATGTATCACACCCATACATTGCAGACTGGCAGACACATACTCTCAAACATTCTTACCTTTATTTCCTTTGATATTCTCCCCTTCTTCCATACTTCCCTCAGTCCCCCATCACTTTCATTCCTTCTATCACTCTATTCTTTATTTCCCTTTCCATCCCCCTTTTCCCTTTACCACCATTCTCAAATATTTCCCCTTCCATCCCCCCTTTTCCCTTTACTATCATTCTCAAATATTTAAACTCTTCTACCTCCTCAAATTTCTCTTCCCCTACCTCGACATCCCCCACATTCCTCTCCTCTTACTGCCTCATTCCTTCCTCTCAATTCTCATCACTTTACTCTTTGTTGGGTTTACCCTCAATACCTTAGAAGCACATTCCCTCACAAACTCTTTCACCAACATTCTTAACTTCTCTCCATATTCCGCAACTAACACCGCATCATCCGCAAACAACAAGACATTTACCTCCCATTCACCCTCTCCACTTCTCAACCTAATACCCATCCCTTCCCTCTCCATCCCCTTAACAACACCATCCATTAACACATTAAACAACCAAGGAAACATAACACCCCTGCCTAAGTCCAACCCCCACGTTAAACCATTCAGTCAAGTCCCTCCTCACCCTCACCCTCGCTCTACAGTTCTCATAAAATGATTTAATTCCATTCAATAATCTACCTCTCACTCCCCCCTCCCTTAGAACTTCAAACAATTTCCTCCTACAAACTCTATCCTACTCCTTTTCCAAATCCATAAAGCATAAACCAAACTCTGTCTTCTCATGCAATTTCTCACCAGTCATTCTCAGTGTAAACACCTGATCCATACATTCCCTACCTTTTCTAAAACCTCCCTGTTCCTCCCCCACTCTCCCTCTTGTCAATTCTTTCCCTTTCGCTACCAAAACTCTCCCATAAATTTTCCCTACAACACTCAAAAGCTTATCCTCCTATAATTCCTACACACCATCTTATCCCCCTTCCCTTTATATATCGGAACTATACAAGCATCTTGCCACTCCTGAGGCATTTTACCCTCTCCCCAACACACATTAAACATTCTCACCAACCAGTCAACTATCACTACCGCTCCCACACTTATCATCTCCCCATATATACCATCCATTCCTGCCGGCTTTCCCATCTTCACCTTTCCCACAGCTACTTTTACTTCCTCTCTACCAATACTCCCCTCTTCTTCTCACAACATCCCCTCATTATTCTCCATTACTCCCTCGCCTCCCAACCCCGTGAACAAATCACTAAAGTGTCTCTTCCATCTCTCCCCCATTTCCCTCTCTCCTTGCTCCACATCACCATCTTCCCTCTCACTCCTTCTCCCCCTTCTCCCTCCCACTCCTCGCTTTATTTACCTCCTTCCAAAACATCTTACTCCTTTCCTTAAAATTATCTGCCAACTTTCTAAACCACTCCTCTCCCAATCTCCTTATACTTTTCCCAATCCATACCCTCCTTCGTACTCAAATACTTGCAGAAAGCCTCCTTTTTCCTTTTAACCATATTCTCCAACTCTTCATTCCACCACTCACTCCTCTTTCTTCTACCATTACCTATTTTTTCACCACACACACTCATCTCACAACCTTCACCAATGCTCCCTTCAGTTTAATCCACTCCTCCTCCACCCCTTCCACCTCACTCCCCCTAACCTCCTCCCATTTCTCCCTTATCCCTCTTGTGTATTCACTTCTCTTCTCTTCTCTTAATCTTCTAACCTCTTCACCCGTACTATCTCCACCACCCTCCCTCTCCCTCCCACTTTCTCCCAACCTCCTTTAACTTTTATTTTCGCCACCACCAAATAATGGTCCGAAATACGCATCACAGCCCCCCTCCGCACGTTGACTTCCAACAACCTACTCCTCCATTCTCAGCTCACACACACAAAATCCAACAGTCCCCTTTCCCCATTCACACCACTCACCTAGGTATATTTATGATTTTCTTTCTTTTCAAACCACGTTTTTCCAATCATTAGACCCCTTGCCGAACACATTCCAACCATTTCAGTTCCGTTTTAATTTACCCCTTCCACTCCAAATGGTCCTATTACCCTGTTCACCCTTCTTACACCCACCCTTGCATTCAAATCCCCCACAGACAAACATGATCCCTACCGTCAAAACCTCCCACACACTTACTCAGACTCCCCAAAATCTCTTTCTCTCTCTCTCTCTCTCTCTCTCTCTCTCTCTCTCTCATTTGCTCATATATATATATATATATATATATATATATATATATATAATATATATATATATATATATATATATATTACACATCACCACCACTCACGGGCAAAGCCCTAATCAAGAAGGGGGTGCTAGAAGAATAGAAGAGATAAAACAACCCACAAGCCCCACCTAACGCAAATTTCACAAGTGAGCACAAACGTGGGCCTTAAAGGAATGGAGATTAAATTCTGCAGGAGACACAAAAGATGGGAGAGAATTCCAGAAAGCAGAAATGGCTGGAAGGAAGGAGGCACCACAGCGAACAAGCCTGGAGTTGCCTATGTCTGCAAAAAATTTATGTGCAGACAATGCCCCCCTTGTGCTATGTGGACGCGGTAAAGGTGGAGGTAAGCGAGTAGACAGTTCCCTCGAACAATTTCCGCTGTAGTACCTTTAGAAAAGAGAAATGGTACCAACGTCAAGGCACATAGATAAAGGGTCAAGTGCATTTGTAGGAGCAGAACAGTTTATAAGTCTTTTAGCCTTTGACTCAACCCTATCCAAAAGAGATATGAGAACAGTAATCCATACCAGGGCGGATGAGGCCCTTGTATAAGTGGAGTAACTGCGAAGAAGGAAAAAATTCTCGCAGTCTAAACAGAACTCCCAGCTTCTTTGAGGCCGCCCTAGCAAAAATTGTGATGTGAGGTTTCCAAGACATTTTTTGTTTATGCTAAAGCCAAGAATATTTATATTGTCAACAGGAGAGACGGGAGAACCGTCGAAAGAAATAGAAAAGTTAGGAGGTGTCTTTGAGAGGGAGATTTCTAGAAGTTGAGTTTTAAAGAGCTGAATTTTACAAGGTTGAGACGACCCCACTGGGAAATTCTATCCAGATCTGCAAGAATTGAATCGGAAAGATGAGGACGAGAGGCAACTCTAGATGCAAAGGAGGGAGCAGGTTTAAAACAGGGTAGAAAAAAACCATGGTTTTTTAAAAAAAAACAAAAACAAAAGGTTTTTTAAAAAAACAATAAAAACCAGGTTTTTTTGGTTATTTTGGTTTATTTGGTTTTTTTATTACTTAATGAATCAATAGTGAAATGACTAAAATGAAAAAATGCAATATATTTTTATATATAGAACAGTAACAAAATGATTGAAATGAAGCAAAAAATAATTTCTATTTCAGAATTTTCTGAAAATCTCTATATATATATATATTATATATATATATATATATATATATATATATATATATATA